>JAGFNQ010010566.1:123959-154806 GCA_024364735.1 Boesenbergia rotunda | reverse complement strand
GTTTAGAAATATTCTATATTTTTAGGATTTTTAGAATATTTTTATGGAATTTTCCGAGTCCGTTTAGTATTTTAAAAAGGAAGAAAAAAAAGAAAGGGAGAAAAAAATCGTTAAGGGCAGCAGGGGGTTCGAACCCGCGACCAGCAGGAAACCAAGCAAGCGCGCGACCAGCCAGGCTAGGGTATCAAGCATAGCAAAGGGTGGAGAGACATATATTTAAGGTGTGGTTAGGTCGATCCGCCCCCATAAGTATAAATAGATAAGTTAAGAGAGGAAATTTGAATTTTGGGTTTCTCTTCCTCACCCTAGCCGCGCGAAACAGCCTCTTCCTCTCACGCACGCACGCCCAAGCCCTTCTCCTCTATTCCAAGGGGCGCCGGCCAAGGAGGGATCAAAGAAAGCGGAGTGTTGTATTCGTCTCGACGAGGAGAACGCGTAGGCGCGAAGAATTCTCCGAGATCTCAAGTTTCTCCCGAGTCCTATACGTCAATCTTGGTTGTAAGTCCAAGATATCAATGTAAGTACTGCTCGCCTGCAGTAAGAGGCGGTTTTCCCGCGAGAATTTCCTTTAAAAGTTTTAAAAGAGATAGTTTCTCTAGTTTATGATTTTTGGCATGTGATATTAGTTCATTATATGTTTGTATAAGTTGATTAAGCACCCTATATGAGATTAGGGCTAAGAAAAGTTATGAGAAAAGAAAAGAGAAGATAAAGATAAGAAAAGAAAAGGCCAAGGCCTTAAGAAATCCCCAAAAGTCAAGACTTAGGGATTTTAGCATGCAAGGTGCTCGAGAAAATGCCAAGGCATTTACAGATAAGAAAGAAAAGCTATTTTATTTTCTAAGGCCAGTACCCGGCGTCCAAGGGCGTCGTTAAAGAAATCCAGGTGTCCAATTCCAAGGTCTTGGCCCTGGTAGACCAAGGTCTGCTCTATTAGGATTGGTGGCTCGCTACCCCAACCTTTTAGGGAACGCGCATCAGATGGTACTTACGTCTTCAGTGGATCCAAGTGATTATTATTTTCAAGTATATGCTTTAGCCAAAGTTTCTAAAGTTTAAAGAGTTTTCCAAAAAGTTAAAGAATAGCTAAAGTTTCAAGTTGAGCCAAGAAAAGTAAGTTGAGATTTATTATTGCTTGAGTATGCATGTTTTGAGTTATACATGTTCTTAGTTTTCTTTCAAGCATATAAGTATCTCATGTGATTTCATATTGTTCAAGAAGCATGTTTGCACATTTCGAGATTTTGTGAGCTAGATAGTACTTACTAGGCTTTTTGCTTACTAGTTGCATTTCCTCTTACTGCAGATAAAGGTAAAGGCAAGCAATTCTGAAGGAAGGCGACGAGGCGGTGCTGAGTAAAGTGTGTGTGGTGGCTGATTTTGGAGAGATCCTTGAGACGAGACAATTTAGTTATTTGAATTACAATGTTTTAGTTTATTCAAATTCCAAGTTATTGCTTTATGGAGTTTAGCGAACGTTTAAGCTTTGGATAGTTTTACAGCTCAATTTCTTAGAGTAAAGATTCCATGTCATTTCATTTAGCATACATATCCTTATGATTGCATTGGATGAGTAGAAGTGTGAGTAGTTTAGAATATTGATACTTTGTTGGAGTTATTGATGCATGTGCCAAGATAGTGCTAGTTTCCCTTTTGAATTAAGTTTTATTGCCCAATTATGCTTAGAAAAGTTGCTTTCTCATTTCATAATGCCTTAGTGATGTTTTAGAATTTTGTGTGATGAGTTTCAATGGTTAGAAGTTAAGTTTGGTACAATCTTTAGCCTAAAGTTTATATAGATTTTCATAACTTGCTAAATCCCGCAAAAGTCCTAATTTCAAGTTTATGGATTCGTTTTGATTGGCTAAGTTGTTTAGAAAATTAGTATGGAGCATAGAAATGGTGTCATGATTTTGTATGGCTCGAAAGTATAGGTTTGGTGGAGTTTTGAAACATGGCCTCGAATCTGAAAATCAGGTTTTCAGACTTATCAGTCGACTGGTACAGTACCAGTCGACTGATACCCGTAAGCTGAGTTGGGCGAGGCAAGTTTCAATAAATATTTTCTTACGAGTTTTTGAGAAAGAAAGTGTGACATGGTATCATGCATGACTATTAGAGTTAGTATATCATAGATAGATTTAAATTGAGAAGAAAAAAAAAGGATTTCCGCATATTTTTAGTCGTGCGTTAGAGTCGAGAAGTAGATAAAGTAACGATCCGTCTAAGGCAGAGAAGGCGGGTCGCTACATAAAATTTATCATAATTCGAAAGTTTCCATAATTGAAAATTTTTTCCGAAATTGAGATCATGACAAAGTTATCCACAAAACAATTATATGATTAAGTCGAACACTAACCGGCTCTGATACCACTGTTGGGACCGGGTGCATGTCGACAAGGATATGAGTTCGTAAAATTTAAAATTTTACGTGCAGCGGAAGAGTTTGCATAAAATAATTTCCTAAATTATTTTAACTTCGTATCTAGCATGCAACCTTATAGTGTATCGACATAATCATAAAATAAAAGTTTGCGGAAAAGTAAACTAATTTACTTTTATACCTCGCGTAACTTGAAGAAAGGGACGAGATCCAACCGTAGCGTCCATTGGAAGCTTCACCTCTATTCGCGTCCACGTCGAGTTCTCTTCGGGATGACTTCACAAAGTCACGAGTTTTGTGCCGACGAGAACTACTAGATTCTCGGAAGGCACAACTAGAAGGATAAGAGAAAATAATGAAAAACTAACCAACGAAGTAACGGAATTAAATTCCGGGAAGAGAGGAATCGCTATCCGCTTCTTCTTCTTCGTGTTCGGGTTCTCCTTCTTCTTCTTGAAGCTCACGGCAACAACTTGCCTTGGAGGAGTTGAGCCGGCCCTAGATGGAGGAAGGGGCGCTGGCCCTAGGTCTCCAATGGGCGCCGGCCCTAGGTGGGGAGAAAGGAAGGAGAAGAGGAGTCGCTATCCGCTTCTTCTTCCTCGTGTTCGGGTTCTCCTTCTTCTTAATTGCTCACGCCAACTTCAAAGGGTGGAACTCCTTTGTGCGCCGGCCCTAGAGGACCTAGGGTGCGCCGGCCCTAAGGAAAGAAGAAGAGAAGGAGGAGAGAAAAGAAGAGAGAGAGAGGGAGAGAATAATTAATCTCTTAATTACTCAATTGGAATTAAGGGCTAGCCTTTGGTTCCATTATATAGTAGCAACTCCTTTGCTAAGTCTCCCTCTAAACCGAATTAACGGAATTAGTTATAAGAAATTTATCTTATAAATTTTCTTATTGCTTATTCCTTTTAAGCCTAGTCTTATTATAAACAATTTATAATAAAACAAATTAGTTATCATAAGAGATTTATCCTATAAATTCTCTTATGAATTTTATTATAACCAACTTTATAATAAAAGTAATTATTTATCATAAGAAATTTATCCTATAAATTCTTTGAATTAATTTCGTTTAAACCAAGTCTTTATTATAAACTAATTTATAATAAAAACTAATTCTTCTTCTCTTTAAATTATGGAATAAATTTTTATAAGAAATTTATAAACTTTCTTATTATGAAAAATCAATTCATAATTGATTTTATAAAATTAAAATAAACCAATTCATGGATTATTTTAATCTTCCATAAAAAGAATAAATTTCTATAAATTTATTTATATAAATTTCTTTATACAAATTTATTTATCCATAATTTATAAAATAAATCGCACTTGATTTATTTTATTAATTAAACCAAAATTAATTGGTTTTCTCCTATTTATTGGCCGGCCACCAAAGGGGGGTTTGGCACCCTCTTTGGTCGGCCAAACCAACCCGGACCGCCGCGAATCAAACTCATTTAATTCGCCCAAAAAGACTTCAAAAGACTTAGCCATTTTTAGCTTCCATTGCGCCTCTGACTAACTCAGATTCGACTTATTTCTCTTGATCGGAAAATCTAATTTTCAACTCATTTTAAATCCCTCGGATTACTCATAGTGCATGTGACTAAATAGGCTTTCGATTTATGTTGGCCGTCTATAATTAACTAATTATAGAACGATCATGAGTGGCACCTAGTAGTACATCATGATCCCCAATTAATCGAAAGATCAATGATTTGACCTCAGAAGAAATTATTCTGAAACCCTTCAGCAGCTCTAATGAATCATGCCCCATTCCCTTCACCACCTTATATCCACTTGGTTCAGGACACGGTCAATGGTGTGAGTCCTCACTAGGCTGACTACGTCACACCTAGCCCAAGTAATGTCTTACTCGTCCTTTGGATTTCTAATTACTCTCATGTATTTTAAGGACTCTCACTCTAAACATGATATGCTCTGGCCAGAGGATTTGAGTAACAATCCGACGATAGGCCTGGGTATACATCTCCTCGCAAGGAGTGGTGAATCCTTTGTAGGCTGTTCAAACATCTTCGGGCACTTCGGCTTACACCCGATCATCCTGGGTCCACACCTCTTTGGAGATGCTTGCTTAAGATGTCAAAGTATAAGTCTCCATGACCAAGATGACTTGAACACCACAAGTCAAAGGAACATCGCACTTAAGCCGCAGTAAGATCTTCATTGACATATCTACATGTAGATTCCCATATGAAGTCTTACAGCTAGTCACTCCAATGAACTAGTTCCCTTAACTAGCATCCATGTTTATCTCCGGACATCCCAATGTCACCAGCCAGTGAGAATCAGCTGATTAGAGAATAACCCATGCTAGTCTCAACAGAATTGATAGTGTCCGTTTTTATCAATTCATCGACTAGGGATATTTTCAATACTTCACATTTGCGCATTTAGAGATAATCACTAGTTGTGATCTAATCACAAATTCTCTTATGTTGTGAGTTGTATTGCGGATATTCAGTAGTTGAGTTTAAGATCCCAATCAAATACACAAGCATGTATACTCAAATAGTGAATTATCATTTATTAATATAAATGTTTTACAATCATAAGGCGATTGCCTTAGGACACTTCTCTCATATCGCTAACATCCTCTTGGTCCCTACCTTAGCCCTATATACACCCCATAAAGCCATAAAGAAAGGAGATTGATTAAGCCTTCAATTATTCTTCTCCTTCTCTCTCTCCTAGGGCACCAAGTGGCCGGCGGGTGGGATAGGAAGAAAACTGTTATTCCTTTCACTTCTCTCTTTTCTCTCCACTTAGGGCGTGGCACAAGGAAGGGAGGAGACTACATCTCCTTCCTCTTGGCCGGACGCAAGCAAAGGAGGAGGAAAAGAGCTCCGGCGGTGACGCTCTTGGGCTAGGGGTTGGCGGCGGTAACAACCTCCAAGGGAGGTCTTTCTGGCGGCCAAGCGAGGGAGGTAACCATCTCCTTGGCACCTCCTTGGGTCGGCAGTAGCTGTAGAAGAGGAAGAAGGTGGTGGCAGCTAGTAGAAGGCAGCTTCTTCCCTTGTGTGGCATGCGGCAACAAAACCCTAGGCTTTTTGTTGGCCGGCGCAAGGAGAGGTAAGAAGAGAAGGCTTAGGCTCTTGTTTGGTGACTCTAGATCTCGGTAGCTCGTCGCCCACACGACGTTCGGGAGAGAAGGATCATAAGGTAGAAGGACACAAGGTAAAAAGGAAGGTATAATTCTTCCTTAGTTCCTATTCTTCTTTTGGTGCCTTATTGTTTAGCCTCGGCATTTTATGTGTATTAGTTAATTATTTTAATTTTGTATCATGGTTAATAATTAATTAATTGGACCCTGACCATAAACACAAGAATCGGCTATCCACTCATCGTCTCTTCCGCGATCGTTTGGTTAGGAGAATTACAAGGGACGATCTTTGTGATTGGTCAAGTTGTAATTCATACCAAACAATACGATGACGAGATGGTCGTTGGGAGACAAGTCTCCATTCGGATTAATTTTTAATCCGTAGACATGGAAAGACCTCTCAAGGATGACCAAGTCTTCGCTAGGGAAACCCGCCAAGCCATACCCAACATCTAGATGACTCGGGGGTAATAGAGACAGAGAGAATTATATAGTCGTAAATAAGCAATAACAATCATTGGGGGATCAAGGTATATAGTCTCACAGGGATATTAATGAATATAACTATATATGACTTAATTAATCTACATACCAGTATCAAACTATCATGTGTGGTAATATGATCAATAACCACTGCAACTATCTATAAATCTGCTCCATCATTTACATTAAATAATGACTCAATTAAATGCATCAATCACAAGCAAATGCAATAATGCATCATATGCACATGATGCTGAATATGTGTCACACCTAAGTGTCAGTCAAGCTACCATCATATCACATCTGTGCCACCAAGTGGGTAGAAATGTGACAACTCCACACGACCTACACTATTACTACTCTAGAGTGGTCGGTCGGGCAGGATGCCGGAGAGCCATCAACACCATAACCCCAAAAGGGGGTCCATTGCCTACACACGACTCCAGCTACAACTACCCTTGAATGAGCAAGTCGAGGCACAACAAGACAAGGTACACTCATCTCCAAGTCCACTACTCTTGAGTGGCCGAGTGAGTAGCGAAATATGATTAATGTCTTGTGTCAACCACAAGGGAGCTAGTGATCGTCAATGTGCATATAATGCAAATATAGTACATGACACTAATGCACATATCTCAATTTAGATCATCATCCATGCAAAAATATGATATGCATAGGGTATAATAAGTAACATGATCTATCAGTCATGCAAGCAGGTATTTAGGAAAGGTACAATCTGGTAACTACCATTAGACATGCATATTATAATGATAACTCCTATGTACACACCATATACATATGCACTCTGTAAAGTAGGAATATCAAAGTATAATAGATCATCTCTAAAATCAAGCATACAAGTATTAAAGTAATGACATAAAATGAATAGAGTCAAGATAAAGCAACCTAAAGCATTTAACAATAGACATGCATTAAGATCAATATTCTATAGAGGCCAAAACTAAATACCCCCTCAAAATGAAATACGCATCAAAATAAATTCTCACATCCAAATGCTTGTATCAGATCAATGTCTTAATTAAAAAGGTACAGCTTAGCTACACTAACAAGTATCACTAGCTAAACTAAATCCCAAGCCTAATTAGGGTCATCCTAGTTGTAATAATCATTAATTAACCCTAATTAATGATTAGCTTCTGATTTCTCTAAATCATTGAGATCACTTAGAATCAACCCCACATTAACTTTAAATGATCCCTTCTCTTCATTGGTTAGGTTCTAGACTCAATTAACCTTAATTATGTCATAACCTAACCAGATTAGGAATTTATAAATCATGAAATTATCCCAAAATAGTAATGAATCAATAGGTGTTACAAAACCGGTATCATTTTTCATATTGTAGAAGAAGAATGCCTAAAGGTATCGATCTACCCCGATTACAGAATCAACGGTGAATCCATGCTACCGATCAAAACCAATCCAACATTGTATCACACGGCAAAAGGAACCACAACATCAAGAGAACCAAGCTAATACCTAATCTTGACATGATCGCTACTAAGATCTACAATCGAATCAGAAAACAAATTCGTCCACCCTGATCTAAATCCATCCAACACTGTCCAAGATGAACACCAAACAAACATATCTTGCCCGTAGATGCCACAGCGCTACTCCCCTATTCAGATCCGGCGGGGTCAGTGATTGCAAGGTGGTAATGCCACAGGAATTCCTCCTCTCCGATGGTCTCTCCTCACCTCCCATATCTATCTCCGATCAGATTGGGCATATTGCCATAGAGGATATAGCGGCTATGGATAAGAGTGATGAGATTTAATGAACACATAAGGGAAAATCCTCAAGGTCAAGGATGAGGGGGCTATACCTAGGGATGGATGACCAATGATGGAACCTTGCGGAGGGAATTGTCGGTGGCTAGCTTGGCGACGATGACAAGGAGAGGCTTCGATTGGCTAAGCTCAAGAGGATAGGAATAGAGATCATGTTGGGAAGAAGAAGAAACGGGGGAGAGGTGGCATCGGTCGATGAGGGATAGAGAAGGAAATGGGCTTGTACTAGTTTTTTTTTTTTTTTTTGGGGTCAAATTGTGAGATTTGTTGTTTATCCTCAGTGTTCTAGGAACATTTTGATGGCCTCGTGGGAAAGGGTGGATTCACAATTGCTTGTCCTATTATGCCCATTGATTGATCCAAGTCTCATGATCATCTTTTAGTGTCTCTTTTTATGTGAGACTTGAGCACAGACATGAGATTCATTTATAGGTTGCATTTCTCTTGCTTTTGTGGTGATTAGTATCTGATCCCGTCCTTGCCTACGGGTAGATTCACAGGCGAAGCTCGCCTGGTCCCTTCTCGGGGCCTTTTTGGCGAACTTGTCAGTGCCTAGGGATCCCGGTCGGCCAGCGACGTCACGCCATTCGTCTTTTCTCCTTCTGTTGCTTGGTATCTCCAAGCAGGCCGAAATCTCTGACATTTCTGCTCTCGGCTGAGGACTATTCCACGTGTCCCCTCCCCCTTCCTTCTTCGAGCAACGGGGTGCTCGCTGTTTGAAGGACGGAGTTGGGCGCGAGGTGCTTCGTTTCTTGGGCCCCGCTGGGTTTGATCAGACGGTTGTTGTTAGCCGCCGCCACTGCTGTGGCCCACCATCGTGTGATTCTGATAGACCATGCGGTTGTATAAAATGGGTTTTTACCACCACCTTTTCACCTTTCACACTGGTGTATTGCGTTTCCACCTTCGGCTAGGGTTATGGCGGAACTGCTGGTCCCGATTTTCTTCTCAGGCGATCTCTTCACTGGTTAGGTTTCATTCCTATCTTTGTTTCGTTTGGCCTCTTCGTCTCGCGACCCAGATCCTTGGTATGTTACTACGAGGTCTACCCTCGGCCACAGCGATCTCGATGCCATTAAGGCCGAATTCCACATTCCGTCCGACCACGAAGTCTTGCTGCCTGCTTATTCCGATCAACCCGCTAAACCTCTACCGCACTTCATTACCTTGTCTCGAGATCACCTGCAGGCAGGACTACATTTCCCCATCCATCCTTTCATTGCCTCTATTTGTCGTTACCTCTGCCTCAATCTTTCCCAGTTGACCCCTAATTCCATTCGCTTCATTTGTGGATTTGCTATCATCTTCCAACTATATCGGATTCCCCTATAGGCCGATCTCTTTTACTATTTTTTCTGTCTGAAAAGGAAAGAGTGGGGAGAGTTCTTCTTCCAATCCCTTCCTGGCGCTTCCTTCATATCCGCCCTTCCATCTTTCGGCAAGGGTTAGAAAGAGAAGTACTTTTACATTCATCCCGTTACGTTCCCGACCTGGCCGGTCGGCTTTCGACGAGACATTTCTCGGCTGCCACCTCGCCATACAGATTCTCGAAAGTTCCCTGCATTTGGGAGTACTCTCTCCGTGCTAGGTGGTCGACACTTCTCCATCTTTCCACTGGTGTGTGAGCCTATTCTGTCTGCAATCGGGCTTAGCCCTGCGCCCTTTATTCGGCCTGCCACTCTGGGTAAGCATTCTTTTCTTCCTTCTTGCCTCCTTAATGCCACTTGACCGTTGTTTGTTTGGTAGCCTCGATGATGTATCCGGATGCCCCAGAGGGTTACAGACTGGGAGCTGTGGAAATGGAGGAGCGTATCCAAAAGCTTCTGGATGAGCAGGAAGCGCCCGTCGCGGGGCCACGGGCAGAGCAGCTTGCGGGACATGAGGCGACTCTTTCTGGCTCCGGGTCATCTGCCTTTGCGTATGAAGGTGAGGAAAGCCCTTGGTCTGGCTCAGAGGATACCCGGCCTCTGAGTCATTCGCTGCGACATCCCCGGGGTGATGAATCTGTGTCTGACTCGGCCGACACCTTGGAGGCTTCTTCCAGCCGACCTAGCAAAAGGCAAAGGGGCAAGGCATCGATGGCTGACCTCCTAACACTGCCACCCTCGCTGTCCGACTAGCTCCTGAGCATGACGGTGCCGAGCGGCACTGCCTCCATACGATCGCTGGATGTTCGGCTGTATGGCACAGTGGCAGACAGGTTTATGGCCGGCTTGCTGGCAGGTGGCTCGGTTGGTTCTAGCGCCTGGGCGGATGACTTAATGGCCACGGCCACACAGGTATGTGTTTGCGAGTTGTTGCGTGTCTTACTCTCCCTTTAGCCGATGTGTCATCAGGTTTTTTCTGTTGCAGTCTTGGGCCCAAGGTTACAGCATGTGTGTGTCCCTGCTGGACTGTGCTAAGGCCCGTTACCACGCCGAGTGGCATATGGAAGATCTCGAAGCCTGGCTCTGGCACACCCAGCTGATTTTTGATGAGGACTCGTTGAACATCTTACGGGCGGAGGTTATCGGCCTCCAGGACTTACTGCACCAGAAGTAAGAGGAGCTGGAGATCGCCAAGGCGCAGATTGTCTCGGCTGACGCTGAGGTGATTCAGGCGCAAGAACGTATGGTCCAGGCTATGTAAGCCCAACTTCATGATCGCAAGCACAAGGAGAAGCTATAGGAGGACCTTCTGAAGACTCGGGCCAACCTTCGTTGGGTCGTCGAGGAGATTTCGCCTTTGCAAGCGCAGCTGGTGGCCCAGGAGCGAGAAGTTGGTTTGCTACAGGACCAACTACGGGATTGGCGAGACCGCAGGCGTCTTGGGACGCGGCTCAGGCGGAGCTGGGAGAGCTACGTAAATGCCAAGCATCCTGGGACGCGATGCAGGTCGAGTTGGAAGAGCTGCATAAGCGTCAGGTGTCCTGGGACGCAGTCCAGGCCGAGTTAGCGGAGCTTCATTCCTATAAGGAGGTGGAAGCTAAAAGGTTGGTGGCCTATATAATAGAGTGCATTAATGCCCCGGCCCACACAAACGAGATTTCCTGGCAATTTCTAGATGTGATGAAGCGCCAAGGGATTAACGTCGTCTATCAACTCAAACTGGGCGGGTACCTGCCTCCCAATATGTCCCCTACTGCTGTTCGGCTTTAGGACATGTGCAAAGACCTACCCGACGTCACAAAACAACCCTTCAAGTGAAGGTCGGGTGGCTTTTTGTAATGAGGGGGCACCTCGGCCCCTGTTTTTGTAATGCACTTTTGTTTTTGAATGCACCTTCCCTTCTTCTCTTATCGTGGCTTGAGTGTGGTTGCTCCTACTTTCCCATGCTAAAAATCTGAGTGAGGGTGAGCCGGGCGGGGAACCGAATGTTTAGCGTGGTTTTCACCTACCTCTAGCCCGATCGCGAGTGCAATCAGAGTTTTAAGTGCTCGAGGCTAGGATAAGGATATGCTCGGGCCATTAGTCTTTACGGGCGTGTGAGTGAAACACTAGTTTGTGCCTTTGCGCGAAGGCCTAGTCGCTTGGCCTGGTCATATTGGGGGTACATCCACCTTCCTACGTCTGACTAAGGGACTAGCGGGTGCTGGCCCGTGGGGAGTTGGCTTCTTGGCCGAGCTGACTCCAAGGAGCGTGGGTCACCACGCGTCCGACCGGGACCAGACCAAGGGATTAGCGGGAGTTGGCCCGTGTGAATGTGTCTGCTTGGCCGAGTGGACTCCGGGGAGCGTGGGCCCCCACGCGCCCGACCGGGGCTCTGACCAAGGGATTAGCAGGAGCTGGTCCGTGTGAATTTGGCCGCTTGGCCGAGTGGACTCTGGGGAGCGTGGGCCTCCACGCGTCTGACCGGGACCCAGACTAAGGGATTAACGAGAGCTGGCCCGTGTGAATTTGGTCACTTGGCCTAACCTCCTTCTTTTGTTCGGGCTGCCTGGTTGACGGCTTAGCTATTTTCCCTCCTGCTTGAGGGATGTATTAATTGGCGGGGGCACGTGCCTCATATTTAGCGGCTTTCCAGGTGTCAAAGCGTTAGCCACCTATCTTGATGGCTTAGGACAGCGAAACGGCTGTTCGCTTGACTTGCCCTTGTCTTATCGTGTTTCCCACTCTATCAAAGGGCTCTGGGGGCGCTACCTTTTCTCACAACCTTTCTTCTGACGACAAGGATTGACCGCACTTCCCTATATAGGGCGCACACGATGACCTTCCTCGCCGTTTACGTTTTCCGTTCGCTCCCTGGTTATCTTCCTCATCCCTCCTCACAATGTTGTATGACTTTCTGGTGGCGGGGGCAGCAGAGGAAGAAGTTGAGTTTGCGACCGAGATGGCGACTATGCTTTTTGATTCGCCTGACACTCCGACGGCTACTCCATCGTCTCCTTCCCCGATAGTAGACACTACCGCCGCTTCTCCTACAGGTAGGGGTAAGGTGCCGAAGGAAGAGGCGTCAGACCCCGTGGTTGAGGATTTGGCCGTGGATCCTTCCCCCTTGAAGACTGGTCGTTGTCGGAATCAGTCGCGCGACCACCCGCCTCCCTTTGGAACTACTACCGCCTGTCCTCGGAAGACCCCTTCTTCTTCTCCTTCGGTGGGGTTTCCTGCCTTGCTAGTGTCTGCGCCAGTCATTTCCGCTTCTTCCATCCCAGGAGATGCCTCGTCGGTGCCTCCCTCGACTCGAGTATGCAGCCGAGTATGTCTCGTCCTTCCCTTTTGCCGAGAATTCCTATCTCTCCAGTATCTGCGTCGGCAGTCCCCATTTTTTCTGCTCCAGGGGTTGTTCATATGTCAATCCCCTCCACTCTAGCCGACTCGTACGGGACGCTATCTGACATCCCCCTTCCTTCTCGCCTAGAGGGGGCCCTGGGTCCTCGCCCGATACATCTCATCCTACCTTCAAGGGCAGACCCTCGCGCTGCCTACGAGGTTCCTGACTCTAAGTCGCTAGGGTCTGCTCGAGTGGCTTATCTGCATGCCCCCTTGAGTGACCATCAATATCAAGGTCTGCAAGCATTCGACCGTCAAGATCCCATCACCAGAATTAATAGCCTCGTGGCGGAGGCTTGTCAGGCATGTTTTTCTGATAGCTCTTGCTTGCTCAGTATTTGTCTGGCTAACCCTTCGCCTTCTTTGCAATTAACCGGTGCCCTATACGACATGGGCGTCTCCTTCACCGCCCAGACTCAGTCCCTCAGTCAATCAGAATCCCGGAGGGAGGAGTTAGAAGCTCAGCTTGGCTGCACGCAGCCGCAACCAGGCGAGGAAACATGGAATATGCTACGGTCTGAGAACGCGACCCTTCATGGGTGTGTCACTCACACCAAGGTGCGGCTTCAGGAACATCTAGTGGAGCTGGGAGCGGTCCGGGCCTCTACTGCCCAGATGCGGCAGTAAATTTGTAACACCCCAATTTTTCCCATAGGTAATGTTATGAATTCATGAAACATTATTATGAAATATCATGATGGGCTTGGCTTAATGGGCTTTGATGTGGATTAGTGCAAAATGTAATAAAAAGAAAGTGTAGAAAGGAGGAAGCAAGGATCGAACCTTGAACCTCCTAGTTGCACTAACCATGTCTTAACCAATGCACCAAGAGTGTTTCATGTTGAGAGAATAAGAAAGGTGCTGGTTAAAGCTAGGGAAGTGAAGAGACATATCCCTTCATGAGAGTAGTATAAATAAGAGAGGGGGAAAGAAGATTCATTCTTCTTCCCCACTCTAAAAAACCGAAACCTAGAGCCCTCTCCTCCTTCTACATTTTTTGAAAAATACACCCTAGGGTTCTAACCCTAGGGAATTGGAAGGAAGAAGACCCCATCCAAGGATCTTGCCCTCTACTAGGGCCAAGGGTTCTAGAGAAGTTTTAGCAAAGAGAACTCTCACCCTCCTTCAACCAAGGGTACCCTAAGGATTTAGAGAAGGTGAAATTCAAGCGAAAGGATGTAAGTATCCCCTCGCCTGCAGTGTAATTGTTGTGCATGATTCTTTTGTTCTCTTGTTTTCGAAAATGGGGGATTCCCTTGTGCATGTTTCGGCCACCCTCAAGGGGGAGACCTTGGCTACTCCTTAATGCATGAGGAGACCCCTTGGGACTTAGGATATATATATATCTTGTTCCTCTTCATGTTGTGATGAAAAAAAAAACTAGGGTTGAATACCCTACACCATTCGGCCATGAACAAAACCCTAGGGGTTAGTGAGGGTTGAATTATCCTATAATGTATCCATGCTTAGTGTATTGTATGATAGTGTAGACAAGGTGTTTGTATAAATGTTTGGTCTATGATGTATCCTATGTTTAGGGTTGCATGATTATCCTATGATGTATCCATGCTTAGGGTATTGCATGATAGTGTATACATGGTGTTTGAATAAATGTTTGTATAAATGTTGTATTGCATGATAGTGTATACAAGGTGTTTGTCTAAATGTTTGTATAAATGTTTAGTTGCAAAAACCCTAATTCCCCCTACCCTATGACTTTCGGTCAACACCCAAAGGTTAGGGTTCGTGAAGGTTAAACCACCCTATGAGATATGCCTATGTTTAGTAAGATGATACGTATATGTATGTGATGTTTGAATGGAATGCTTGATTTGAAAACCTAATTCTCCCTAGCATGTAACTTTCGGCCAAGGCATGAAAATTAGGGTTTGTGAAGGTTGATTACCCCATGATGTATGCTATGCTTAGTATGGTACATGATGTACATATATGTGATGCTTGTATGGGATGTTTGATGTCAAAAGCCTAAGCTACCCCTACGCTACATCATTCGGCCAAACCCTAGTTTTAGGGTTGGGAAGAATTCAAATAAATCAAGAAGCATGCTACCACTTCCTATGATATGAATATGATTTATGTGACCAATCTTGTCATATATAAATTATGCTTAAGTGGTTGAATTATGATGTATGTATGAGCATGTCTTACAGCCCATGGGGCACCCTTATGAATTACATGTGATGTGTTATGTTAATATGCTTGAAATGATACTCCACTAAGTATGGGATCAAGAGCACCCCCTGATGTTGTGTGGTGTGTCCCTGTGGGATCATGAGCACCCTTGAAGAGTGGTGTGTCCCTTGAGAGTGGATTTGGAGTACTCCTTAGCATATATGTAAAAACATGATAAGTTTTTTACCTTGGAAGTTGTGTACCCGACTCGGAAGGGGGTCGTTAAACAAATCCGGGTACATGTTAACTGAAGGTCATGACTCCGGTAGGACGGAAGGGTCCTACTCTAATAGGTTGGTGGCTCGCTACCCTAATTCATTAGGGAACGCGCTTGATGTGGTACACAACTGGGCCCCTATATGATGTTGAAGTATTTTTAAGTAATACCTTTATGGAATTGTTTTGAAAACATTTATTATAAATGAAGGGTATGCTTAAGATACTTTATATTGCTTGCTTAGAAACTTTGATGTTTAGTATGCTATGATAAACTCATGCTTATGATTCATTATGTGTACATGTTGTATTCTTCCGTATGGATTTTGCGAGTAGGATAGGATCCTTACTAGGCATTTGTGCTTACTAGTTTATGTGTTGTCTTATGCTGCAGATAAGGGTAAGGGACTCTTAAACTAAAGGAAGAGGTAGGAGAGCTGAAGATGTGTGGGGTGGTGGCTCGGGAAAGAAAGATTCTTATATCTACTTTGCTATGCTTTTGTTAATGATTCCTTGATAATGAATGTTAGTGATTACTCTTATGCTTGACTAGGTTTGATTATGTTGTGAGTTGAACCACTTGTGAACCTATCATGTTGTAGGATAACTCTTGATTAAGATATTTCACATGATGTTCTAGACTTCCTTTAGACTCAATCTTATGCACTGTTATTATGCATGGAAACCTATGACTATGCTTCTAAATGATGTTCTAGGATATGAATTCATGATGCCTTGCAATGGAACGTATAACCTCACTATCATGATTTATGTGTTACTTAACGTGCTATGCACCTACCATGTCCTAATCATTAAAGCATAATATCTGATTGGCATGCACTGACTAGTATGCTTAGCCCTTGTAAATATCACTTGATTGTTTTTAAACAAGCATGCTCATTACTTAGTCCTTGCACGTTTGCTTTTTATTTTATGTTAAAATTAGATGATTGATTGATCGTAACCCCGCCCCGAGAGTAGATATAAGGGCGGGTGTTATAGGTTGGTATCAGAGCAGGTTTCCCCTCCACTACACACACATCAAGCTTCATCCTGCCGCTTCCAAGTAAGAGATCCTAACCTCGCTTTACCTTATTTCATGTACAGTAATGATTATATGGAGATGATTTATACTTGCATAACAGGTGAAAGTAGTGTTAATCCTTATGTTAGTTTATTTATCACCTATATGATAGATAATGACAAGTAATGGTAAGATATGTGATCATGAACGATACTTTCTCTTATATATATAGATATTCATTAATAATTTAGAATTTGGGGTAAGAGGGTGGTTACATATTTTAATCACTAGGGTAAACTAAACCGATTGGGTGTGTGTTTTCCTCTGTATATATTTGCGAATTGAAAAGGGAATGGTTTAGTACTAACTATATCACTTTCCTTTCAATTCCAGATGTTGCATGAGAACTACACTGAGAGGTGCCGCGAGCTGATGGAGCGGATAGAGGCAGTTGAGTACTGTCCGACCCGGGGAGTTCAAGGCAACATGGGGTTTTTGGATCGGATATTCTAGAAACTGGAGCAGGAAGGGTTTCTAGTCATGGACGATCATAGGATCGGAGCTTTGCTTCGTTCATTGCCCAATCGGGCGAGAGAGGTTGCGCATCAGATCTGGGGACAGCACGGATTGTGTATTTCATATACGGAGTTATGTAAGCAGCTTCTCCGCCATTAGTTCTCGGAGGATCTGGGGGACTCAGAGGAGGACCCCGAGCCATTTGAGCCATTTGAGCCATTCGAGGAGGATCCCGAGCCCTTCGAGGAGGACCCCGAGCTCTTCGAGGAGGATCCCGAGCCCTTCGAGGAGGACCTCGAGCCCTTCGAGGAGGATCCCGAGATGCTTGAGATGTTCGAGGAAGACCTTGAAGAGGTCGAGGAGATTCTCAAGATTGAAGAAGAAGATCCGATGGAAACGGTAGAGGATCCTGAGGCGGGCCAAGGGGAGATGAGCGAGGGGGTGGTAGTCATCGCTATGATGTTCTTTATTTTGGGCATAACGGCAGCCCATCTTGCTCACTGAGATGGACTAGTTTTGTATGTAGACTTATAAGACGGGATAAAATAAATTTTGGTGATATAATAAATAAGATCTCATTTACCCTATATTAATCATGCGACAAATAAGGACAAGCAAATTCTTATCGGCTCTGAAAGCAAGAAAGATATTAGAAAATGGATGCTCTGGGTTTCTAGCTCCTGTGATTAATACCAGTCCTATAGAGGGCCTGAAGCTAGAAGACGTCAAAGTCGTATGCAATTACCCAGAGGTATTTCCTGATGACTTACCAGGGTTAGCACCTGAAAGAGATATAGAATTTGCAATTGAATTGATTCCTGGTACTAACCCCATTTCTAAAGCACCGTACCGTATGGCGCCGACGGAATTAAAAGAATTACAGGGACAGTTACAGGAGCTACTTGACAAGGGACTCATTCGCCCTAGTCATTCTCCCTGGGGAGCTCCCGTACTGTTCGTGAAAAAGAAGGATGGGTTGATGCGAATGTGTATCGACTATCGGGCGCTGAACAACGTGACTATCAAGAACAGGTACCCTCTACCCAGGATAGATGACCTGTTCGATCAACTGAAGGGAGCCACGGTTTTCTCTAAAATTGACCTGAGATATGGTTATCACCAAGTCAGGGTGAAAATGGAGGATATACCGAAGACGACTTTCCGAACCAGATACGGACATTATAAGTTCGTAGTTATGCCATTTGGAGTTACCAATGCTCCAGCTATGTTTATGGACTTAATGAATCGGGTATTCTCGGCTTTCCTCGACAGATTTGGGATCGTCTTTATCGATGATATCCTTATATATTCGAGAACTCCCGAAGAACATGCCGAACACCTGAGTATAGTGCTACAGATTCTTCAGAAGGAACAACTGTATGCTAAATTTTCCAAATGCAAGTTCTGGCTCGATCAAGTATTATTCTTGGGACATGTTATCTCCAAGGAAGGAGTAATGGTGGACCCAATTAAAATCGAAGCTGTGAGTAACTGGACCAGACCCAAGAATGCCAGCGAAATCAGAAGTTTCCTCGGGCTAGCAGGCTATTACAGAAAATTCGTAGAGGACTTCTCTCCGATTGCAGCCCCAATGACAACTCTTACAAAGAAAGACAAGAAATATGTATGGACCGATAAATGTGAGAAGAGCTTTACTGAACTGAAAAGGAGGCTGACTAGCACTCCGATATTAACTCTTCCAGAAAGCGATATGGGTTACGATATGTACAGCGACGCATCCAAACTAGGACTCGGAGCTGTGCTTATGCAAAATGGGAAGGTAATTGCCTATGCCTCTAAGCAGCTGAAGGAACATGAAAGAAACTACCCTACCCATGACTTAGAGTTAGTAGCGGTGGTCTTTGCGCTGAAAATGTGGAGGCACTATCTATATTGAACTCAGTGTAAAGTTTATACAGATCACCAGAGTCTGCGATATTTCTTCACCCACAAAGATCTGAATATGAGACAGCGCAGATGGCTCGAATTGGTCAAGGATTATGATTGTGAGATCCTGTACCATCCGGGAAAAGCCAACAAGGTAGCCGATGCTCTCAGTAGGAAATCATGTGCTGCTTTGATGTCTTTATCAGCTTTGTCACAACCCTTAGGGGAAGAAATTATGAATTACGGGATTAAAATCATATCAGGACAGCTGTCCACCCTGATGATTGCGCCGACATTATTCGACGATATTCTGGAAAAGCAGAATCATGATTCGAGTCTGCAGAGAATCAAGCAAGAGGTTCTCGAAGGCAAGGATGAGGGATTTCGAATTTCGGGCAGCGGAGTCTTATATTTCCGGGATTAATTATGTGTTCTCGACGACTCTGACTTACGGACAAGAATCCTTGAGGAAGCTCATGAAACACCTTATGCGATGCATCCTGGGTCTACCAAGATGTATCAAGATCTGAAGAGCAAGTTTTGGTGGTCCGGTATGAAGCGAGATGTAGCCCACTATATCAGTATGTGTTTGACCTGCCAGAGGGTCAAAGCAGAACACCAGAGGCCTGGAGGAGTTCTGCAACCTCTGCCGATTCCCGAGTGGAAATGGGAAGACATCTCTATGGATTTCATCTCTGGGCTGCCTAGAACGACGAACGAATATGACGGTATATGGGTTATCATGGATAGGCTAACCAAGTCTGCCCATTTTCTGGCTATCAGGATGACCTACTCAGTAGAGAACTTAAAGAATATCTGCCAGAGGATAGAGACTGCTCAGAGTCGGCAAAAAAGATACGCTGATAAGCGACGCAAACCACTAGAGTTTGATGTTGGGGATTCAGTATTCCTTAAAGTGGCCCCTATGAAAGGGGTGATGAGATTCAGGAAGAGAGGGAAGCTGAGTCCGCGATATGTGGGACCGTACCAGATCCGGAGATGAGTAGGCAAAGTGGCCTACGAACTGGAGCTACCGCTAGAAATGTCGGCTATCCACAATGTCTTCCATGTATCAATGCTCAGGAAATGTACCTCTGATGTGAATCAAATGATAGAGCCCCAACCAGTACAAGACCAAGAGAACTTAAGTTCCGAACGCCGACCTATTCAGATCCTAGATCGGGAAGTTAAAAAGCTAAGGAACAAGGAAGTGCCCTTAGTAAAGGTTCTGTGGCGGAACGAGCAATTCGAAGAAGCCACCTGGGAACGAGAGGAGGCAATACGATTAAAGTATCCGGAACTGTTTTAAGTTCAGGACGAACTTTTTATAAGGTATGGGTGATTGTAACACCCCCAATTTTTCCCATAGGTAATGTTATGAATTCATGAAACATTATTATGAAATGTCATGATGGGCTTGGCTTATTGGGCTTTGATGTGGATTAGTGCAAAATGTAATAAAAAGAAAGTGTAGAAAGGAGGAAGCAAGGATCGAACCTTGAACCTCCTAGTTGCACTAACTATGTCTTAACCAATGCACCAAGAGTGTTTCATGTTGAGAGAATAAGAAAGGTGCTGGTTAAAGCTAGGGAAGTGAAGAGACATGTCCCATCATGAGAGTAGTATAAATAAGAGAGGGGGAAAAAAGTTTCATTCTTCTTCCCCACTCTAAAAAACCGAAACCTAGAGCCCTCTCCTCCTTCTTCATTTTTCGAAAAGTACACCCTAGGGTTCTAACCCTAGGGAATTGGAAGGAAGAAGACCCCATCCAAGGAACTTGCCCTCTACTAGGGCCAATGGTTCTAGAGAAGTTTTAGCAAAGAGAACTCTCACCCTCCTTCAACCAAGGGTACCCTAAGGATTTAGAGAAGGTGAAATTCAAGCGAAAGGATGTAAGTATCCCCTCGCCTGCAGTGTAATTGTTGTGCATGATTCTTTTATTCTCTTGTTTTCGAAAATGGGGGATTCCCTTGTGCATGTTTCGGCCACCCTCAAGGGGGAGACCTTGGCTACTCCTTGATGCATGAGGAGACCGCTTGGGACTTAGGATATATATATATGTTGTTTCTCTTCATGTTGTGATGAAAAAAAACTAGGGTTGAATACCCTACACCATTCGGCCATGAACAAAACCCTAGTGGTTAGTGAGGGTTGAATTATCCTATAATGTATCCATGCTTAGTGTATTGTATGATAGTGTAGACAAGTTGTTTGTATAAATGTTTGGTCTATGATGTATCCTATGTTTAGGGTTGCATGATTATCCTATGATGTATCCATGCTTAGGGTATTGCATGATAGTGTATACATGGTGTTTGGATAAATGTTTGTATAAATGTTGTATTGCATGATAGTGTATACAAGGTGTTTGTCTAAATGTTTGTATAAATGTTTAGTTGCACAAACCCTAATTCCCCCTACCCTATGACTTTCGGCCAACACCCTAAGGTTAGGGTTCATGAAGGTTAAACCACCCTATGAGATATGCCTATGTTTAGTAAGATGATACGTATATGTATGTGATGTTTGAATGGAATGCTTGATTTGAAAACTTAATTCTCCCTAGCATGTAACTTTCGGCCAAGGCATGAATATTAGGGTTTGTGAAGGTTGATTACCCCATGATGTATGCTATGCTTAGTATGATACATGATGTATATATATGTGATGCTTTTATGAGATGTTTGATGTCAAAAACCTAAGCTACCCCTACCCTACATCATTCGGCCAAACCCTAGTTTTAGGGTTGGGAAGAATTCAAATAAATCAAGAAACATGCTACCACTTCCTATGATATGAATATGATTTATGTGACCAATCTTGTCATATATAAAGTATGCTTAAGTGGTTGAATTATGATGTATGTATGAGCATGTCTTACAGCCCATGGGGCACCCTTATGAATTACATGTGATGTGTTATGTTAATATGCTTGAAATGATACTCCACTAAGTATGGGATCAAGAGCACCCCCTGATGTTGTGTGGTGTGTCCCTGTGGGATCATGAGCACCCTTGAAGAGTGGTGTGTCCCTTGAGAGTGGATTTGGAGTACTCCTTAGCATATATGTAAAAACATGATAAGTTTTTTACTTTGGAAGTTGTGTACCCGACTCGGAAGGGGGTCGTTAAACAAATCCGGGTACATGTTAACTGAAGGTCATGACTCCGGTAGGACGGAAGGGTCCTACTCTAATAGGTTGGTGGCTCGCTACCCTAATTCATTAGGGAACGCGCTTGATGTGGTACACAACTGGGCCCCTATATGATGTTGAAGTATTTTTAAGTAATACCTTTATGGAATTGTTTAGAAAACATTTATTATAAATGAAGGGTATGCTTATGATACTTTATATTGCTTGCTTAGAAACTTTGATGTTTAGTATGCTATGATAAACTCATGCTTATGATTCATTATGTTAGTGATATGAGAGAAGTGTCCTAAGGCAATCGCCTTATGATTGTAAAACATTTATATTAATAAATGATAATTCACTATTTGAGTATACATGCTTGTGTATTTGATTGGGATCTTAAACTCATCTACTGAATGTCGGCAATACAACTCACAGCATAAGAGAATTTGTGATGAGATCACAACTAGTGATTATCCTAAATGCGCAAATGTGAAGTATTGAAAATATCCCTAGTCGATGAATTGATAAAAACGGACACTATCAATTCTGTTGAGACTAGCATGGGTTATTCTCTAATCAGCTGATTCTCACTGTCTGGTGGCATTGGGATGTCCGGAGATAAACATGGATGCTAGTTAAGGGAACTAGTTCATTGGAGTGACTAGCTGTAAGACTTCATATGGGAATCTACATGTAGATATGTCAATGAAGATCTTACTGCGGCTTAAGTGCGATGTTCCTTTGACTTGCGGTGTTCAAGTCATCTTGGTCATGGAGACTTATACTTTGACATCTTAAGCAAGCATCTCCAAGGAGGTGTGGACCCAGGATGATCGGGTATAAGCCGAAGTGCCCGAAGATGTTTGAACAGCCTACAAAGGATTCACCACTCCTTGCGAGGAGATGTATACCCAGGCCTATCGTCGGATTGTTACTCAAAGCCTTTGGCCAGAGCATATCATGTTTAGAGTGAGAGTCTCTAAAATACATGAGAGTAATTAGAAATCCAAAGGACGAGTAAGACATTACTTGGGCTAGGTGTGACGTAGTCAGCCTAGTGGGGACTGACACCATTGACCGTGTCCTGAACCAAGTGGGTATAAGGTGGTGAAGGGAATGGGGCACGATTCATTTGAGCTGCTGAAGGGTTTCAGAATAATTTCTTCTGAGGTCAAACCGTTGATCTTTCGATTAATTGGGGATCATGATGTACTACTAGGTGCCACTCATGATCGTTCTATAATTAGTTAATTATAGACGGCCAACATAAATCGAAAGCCTATTTAGTCACACGCACTACGAGTAATCCGAGGGATTTAAAACGAGTTGAAAATTGGATTTTCCGATCAAGAGAAATAAGTCAAATCTGAGTTAGTCAGAGGCGCAATGGAAGCTAAAAATGGCTAAGTCTTTTGAAGGCATTTTGGGCGAATTAAAAGAGTTTAATTCGCGATGGTCCGGGTTGGGTTTGGCCGACCAAAGAGGGTGTTAACCCCTCTTTGGTGGCCGGCCAAATAAAAGGAGAAAACCAATTTAATTGGTTTAATTAATAAAATAAATCTAGCGCGATTTATTTTATAAATTATGGATAAATAAATTTGTATAAAGAAATTTATATAAATAAAATTTATAGAAATTTATTCTTTTTTGGAAGATTAAAATAATCCATGAGTTGGTTCATTTTAATTTTATAAAATCAATTATGAATTGATTCATCCATAATAAGAAAGTTTATAAATTTCTTATAAAATTTATTCCATAATTTAAAAAGAAGAAGAATTAGTTTTTATTATAAATTAGTTTATAATAAAGACTTGGTTTAAACGGAATTAATTCATAAGAATTTATAGGATAAATTTCTTATGATAAATAATTAGTTTTATTATAAAGTTAGTTATAATAAAATTCATAAGAAAATTTATAGGATAAATTTCTTATGATAACTAATTTGTTTTATTATAAATGGTTATAATAAGACTAGGCTTAAATGGAATAAGCAATAAGAAAATTTATAAGATAAATTTCTTATAACTAATTCCGTTAATTCGGTTTAGAGGGAGACTTAGCAAAGGAGTTGCTACTATATAAAGGAACCAAAGGCTAGCCCTTAATTCCAATCAAGTGATTATTATTGGAGCTCTCTCTCTCTCTCTTCTCTTCTCTCTTCCTTCTCTTCTTCTTTCCTTAGGGCCGGCGCACCCTAGCTCTCTAGGGCCGGCACACCCTAGTTCCTCTAGGGCCGGCGCCCAATCACAACACCAAGGAGGTGTTGCCGTGAGCCACTAGAAGAAGAAGAACCCGAACAAGAAGAAGAAGAAGCGGATAGCGACTCCTCTCCTCTCGGAATTCGATTCCGTTGCTTCTTGTTGGTTAGTTTCTAACTCCTCTCTTGATCTTTCAAGTTGTGCCTATAGAGAATCTAGTAGTTCTCGTCGGCACAAAACTCGTGACTTTGCGAAGTCATCCCGAAGAGAACTCGGCGTGGACGCGAATAGAGGCGAAGCTTCCAAGGGACGCTACGGTTGGATCTCGTCCCTTACTTCGAGTTACGCGAGGTACTTGGTAAATTAGTTTACTTTTCGCAAACTTTTATTTTATGATTATGTCGATACACTATAAGGTTGCATGCTAGATACGAAGTTAAAATAATTTAGGAAATTATTTTATACAAACTCTTCCGCTGCACGTAAAAATTTTGAATTTTACGAACTCGTATCCTTGTCGACATGCACCCGGTCCCAACAGTGGTATCAGAGCCGGTTTGTGTTCAACTTAATCAAATAATTGTTTTGTGGAAAACTTTGTCATGATCTCAATTTCGAAAAAAAAATTTCAATTATGGAAACTTTCAAATTATAATAAATTTTAGATTTAGGAATTTCAAAGTTTGGAAATCCTCATGAAATTTCGCAAACGTTTGAAATTTTCTATTTTCTGAAATTTTATAATAATTTCAAAACTTCCCATCTTTGGAAACTTTCCAATTTTGGAAATTTTTCTATTTTAGAAATTTTCCAATTTTGGAAATATGTAAGTTTTCTTTGTACCGGAACCTTCAATTATTCTGAAAATTAATTTTCGAAATCTCACAATTTTGGGCACTTTCTTTTAAGAAAGTCTAGACAAATTCATGGACAGTTAATTGACAATTAAATTTGAATTGGTTTTTAAATTGACAACAAAATTCTTTATTTTGGATTGAGCCTCGGGGAGCCGTCCAATTTAAAGTTAGTTGTTGTAATTTAATTTTCCAATTTTAATTGAAATTGTCATGTTTGATTGGATTGAGCCTCGGGGAGCCGTCCAATTGGATTTACAACACATTACTTTTCTTTGGGTATCTGAGCCTCGGGGAGCCACCCTTAGAAAATAATTTGTTGTAATTAATTAAATCCATGAATAAAATATGTTTAAGAGGTGATGCTCTTACATATTGTTGTCTCCAAAATTAATTAGGAAAATGGTTTCCTATAGAGTTTCTTAAATGAGATTTTCATGAAAATAATATGTAGTTGAATTAAGGGATTTGTCTCTTAATTTAACAAGATTTGATTTAGAGAAATCAAAGTCTTGAACATATTATTTCCGATATTAATTATGACAATTTAGAAAATTATTTCCCAAAACAATTCCTTTAATAAAGTATGAAATTATAATTAGGAAATCCGGTTCCTAATTTAATTCATGAGACTTGATAAATTAAGTCACATACATACTTTATTAAGGAAATCGTTAGTCATGACATAATTTTATGTCATGAATGTGCTTAAAAGGAATGAGACCCAAAACCCCTTACAAAATATTAAGGCCTACACCTTCCATTAATATGGTTAGAATCGGAGTTTTGTTTCTCGCTTGGGTTGATGGACACATCCATGCCCGACTTGAACCTCAACATGTTCAAACCATGGAATTAATTTATGAATAATATAGTTCGAGTCAGAGGTCAATCATTAGTTTTGGTTGTTGGACACATCCAAGCCTGACTAAGCGGTTGAATGAGCTCCAACCATGTTAAAACTATTTCTTGATTAATGGGTCAGCCTTAAGCTTGGAGCATCGATTTGTTGTGCCACAGCCAAGGTCGATGTAAAGAGAGGTGCAGTTGGGTGCTATGTATAATGATACATACTTGTTAATGAGTTAACAACCCAATGTTTTATGCAAACATTTAATTAGTTGATAGCATAATGTGATAGTTACATATATGTGATGTGTAATCGGTATAGTTACCTACATTCATAGCTAAGAAGAACTTGATGGCCACAGCCATGGTTGTTCTTATCTATGGTTGGATATCAACCTATTTGGAGATGTTCCTACGATCTCCCGAATTGATAATAAGGGTGACTCAATTCGTAAAATAAATAGGATTTAATTTATGTATGTTAATACATTCTTTAATAAATCTTCTCACATAATCTCAATTTGTATTTCTAGGATAATCACTCGATCATGTCTTCCCTAAACTTGCGTTCCATTTTGGACACCAATAAACTGACTGGGCCAAACTTCATGGACTGGCTTCGAAACCTGAGAATGGTCCTCAAGGCTGAGAAGCTTGCTTATGTCCTTGAAGAACAACTTCCCAACCGTCCTCCTGAAAATGCAACTCCAGACCAGTTTCCTGAGTTGCTTAACCTGCTGAAGACTGTAGAGCCTTCTGTGAAGCAGGAACAGAAGACGGTGTTGTTAGTTGGTTCCTCGAAGAAAGGTTCTAAGAGGAAGGCCAAAGAACAGAATAAGGGAAAGAAGAAAAAGGCCAAAAAGACTGAAAATACCCTAAAAGGCACTTGCCATCATTGTGGCAAGGAAGGTCACTTGCGAAGAAACTGCAAGATTTATCTTGAGTCCTTGAAGAATAAGGCATCCGATGCCTCATCCTCTTCAAGTATCTTCATTATTGAATGTCACTCTATTTCCTCAAACACATGGGTACTTGATACTGGGTGTAGCTCACATATATGTAATGACATACTGGGGCTAAGGAATAGAAGAAGACTCGTCAAAGGAGAAGCGAATTTGTGAGTTGGAAATGGAGCAAAGATTGCTGCTGTTGCCATCGGAACATATTTGCTAAAGCTCCCCACTGGACGTGTCTTAGAACTGGATAATTGTTATTTCGTTCCTTCGTTAATAAAGAACATTGTATCTATTTCATGTTTGAATGAAAAGGGTTATCATTTAACTTTTAGTAACAATTGTTGTTACATAACTTTAAATGGCGTTCTTTATGGGAATGGAACTTTGTGCAATGGCATCTACACGTTAGATTTATCCAGTGACGTTTTCAATATCGAAGTTAGCAACAAACGTGCTCGAATAGATAATCGAATAGACTCCTACACTTGGCATTGCCGTCTTGGCCATGTAAGTAAGAAACGCATGACCGAATTGCACCGATGTGGAATTTTGGAATCATTTGAACCCGATTCATTTGATACATGCGAATCGTGCTTAAAAGGCAAGATGACCAAATTACCCTTTACCGGAAAAGGTAATCTAGTGGGAGAATTGCTTGGTCTAATACATACTGATGTATGTGGACCAATGTCAACTCTTGCACAAGGAGGCTATAGCTACTTCATCTCCTTTATCGATGATCACTCACGATTCGGGTACGTGTTCTTGATGAAACACAAATCTGAAGCCTTTGAGAAATTCAAAGAGTTCAGAAATGAAGTAGAGAAACAGCTTGGCAAAAGTATTAAAATACTTCGATCCGATCGGGGTGGTGAATACTTAAGTCAAGAGTTTCAAGATTATCTAAGGGACAATGGGATATTATCCCAATGGACTCCGCCATATACACCACAGCATAATGGTGTATCTGAGAGGCGCAACCGAACCTTGATGGACATGGTTAGGTCGATGATGAATCATACAACTCTTCCAAAATCCTTTTGGGGTTATGCACTTAAGACAGCTGTTTATTTATTAAACAGAGTCCCGACCAAGGTAGTCTCTACTACTCCATATGAGATTTGGAATAGTAAGAAACCTCACTTAACTCACCTTAAGATATGGGGTTGTCCTGCTTATGTGAAGCGGGTTGTATCAGACAAATTGGATGCTAAGTCTGATAAATGTCTATTTATTGGATACCCTAAGGAAACGAAGGGTTACCAATTCTATCATCCCTTGGAACAAAAGGTGTTTGTTTCAAGGCATGCTGTATTTCTAGAAAAAGAATTTCTTTTACAAGAAAACAGTGGGAGTGGCATTGAACTTGATGAAGTTCAAGAAACTCCAATAGACATTACAGAGACACCGAGTCTAGGCCCACAACCGATAATTCATAATGATGAGCTATCAGTTGAACCTAAAACTACACCACCTCTTCGTAGGTCTGATAGGACACGCAACATTCCAGAGAGATACGGATTTCTCGTAAGTGAATCGAACGACGTGTTGCTCATTGGCGATGACGAACCTATCAGTTATGAAGATGTTCTGAAAAGTTCAGAAAGGGACAAATGGCTTGAAGCCATGAAGTCGGAAATGGATTCCATGTACGAAAATCAAGTATGGGACTTGGTTAACCCACCTGAAGGGATTAAACCCATAGGGTGCAAGTGGGTTTTCAAGAAGAAAACCGACATGGAAGGTAATGTTGTTACCTTTAAGGCTAGATTAGTGGCAAAAGGATATCGTCAGAAACAAGGAATTGATTATGACGAAACCTATTCGCCAGTAGCTATGCTTAAATCCATTCGGATGCTCCTAGCCATAGCAGCTCATTATGATTATGAGATATGGCAAATGGATGTGAAAACAGCTTTCCTTAACGGAAACCTGCTTGAGGACGTATACATGATACAGCCTGAAGGTTTCACATCGGTTGATAAAACCAAGGTATGCAAGCTTCGACGATCCATATATGGACTGAAGCAAGCATCTAGGAGCTGGAACATCCGTTTTGATGAGACAATCAAAAAGTTTGATTTCTCACAAAATCCTGACGACCCTGTGTGTACAAGAAGGTTAGTGGGAGTGCAGTCGTATTCCTAGTATTATATGTCGACGACATCTTACTTATAGGAAACGATATTTCAGTCTTACAGACAGTTAAAATTTGGTTATCCAAAACTTTCTCCATGAAAGACCTGGGAGAAGCAACCTATATCCTTGGGATTAGAATCTATAGAGATAGATCAAAACGGTTGCTCGGTCTTTCGCAGTCTACATATATAGACCGAGTGCTAAAAAGGTTTAGCATGTCGGAATCCAAGAAAGGTTACCTTCCCATTAGGCATGGGATCAACCTTTCAAAGTCTATGTGTCCGCGCACAGAAGACGAGAGGATTTGCATGAATAAGATTCCCTATGCATCCGCGATAGGATCTATCATGTATGCTATGTTATGTACTAGGCCTGATGTATCGTATGCTTTGAGCGTCACAAGCAGATACCAGTCGGATCCAGGAATGGATCACTGGGCGGCTGTCAAGACAATCCTTAAGTACTTAAGAAGAACTAAGGATGTGTTCCTAATATATGGAGAAGGAGATTTGGTAATACGTGGGTATACAGATGCCAGTTTCCAGACAGATAAGGATGACTCCAAATCGCAGTCTGGATACGTATTTACTTTGAATGGAGGCGCAGTAAGTTGGAAGAGTTCCAAACAAGACACCGTAGCGGATTCTACCACGGAAGCGGAATATATCGCAGCTTCGGAAGCAGCAAAGGAAGCAGTCTGGATCAAGAAGTTTGTCTCCGAACTTGGTGTGGTTCCAACCATTGATGATGCAGTGCCGGTTTACTGCGACAACAATGGAGCTATTGCACAAGCAAAGGAACCAAGGTCTCATCAGCGATCCAAACACGTGCTTCGCCGCTATCATCTGATCAGAGAGATTATAAGTAGGAATGACATACAAATTGAGAGAGTTCCCACTGAAAGGAATATAGCGGATCCTTTAACTAAGGCCTTGCCTCAAAGCAAGTTTGAGGGTCATGTTAGAGCCTGTGGTATTGGATACCGTAGCGATTGGCATTAGGCCAAGTGGGAGTTTGTTAGTGATATGAGAGAAGTGTCCTAAGGCAATCGCCTTATGATTGTAAAACATTTATATTAATAAATGATAATTCACTATTTGAGTATACATGCTTGTGTATTTGATTGGGATCTTAAACTCATCTACTGAATGTCCGCAATACAACTCACAGCATAAGAGAATTTGTGATGGATCACAACTAGTGATTATCTCTAAATGCGCAAATGTGAAGTATTGAAAATATCCCTAGTCGATGAATTGATAAAAACGACACTATCAATTCTGTTGAGACTAGCATGGGTTATTCTCTAATCAGCTGATTCTCACTGGCTGGTGACATTGGGATGTCCGGAGATAAACATGGATGCTAGTTAAGGGAACTAGTTCATTGGAGTGACTAGCTGTAAGACTTCATATGGGAATCTACATGTAGATATGTCAATGAAGATCTTACTGCGGCTTAAGTGCGATGTTCCTTTGACTTGCGGTGTTCAAGTCATCTTGGTCATGGAGACTTATACTTTGACATCTTAAGCAAGCATCTCCAAGGAGGTGTGGACCCAGGATGATCGGGTATAAGCCGAAGTGCCCGAAGATGTTTGAACAGCCTACAAAGGATTCACCACTCCTTGCGAGGAGATGTATACCCAGGCCTATCGTCGGATTGTTACTCAAAGCCTCTGGCCAGAGCATATCATGTTTAGAGTGAGAGTCTCTAAAATACATGAGAGTAATTAGAAATCCAAAGGACGAGTAAGACATTACTTGGGCTAGGTGTGACGTAGTCAGCCTAGTGGGGACTGACACCATTGACCGTGTCCTGAACCAAGTGGGTATAAGGTGGTGAAGGGAATGGGGCACGATTCATTAGAGCTGCTGAAGGGTTTCAGAATAATTTCTTCTGAGGTCAAACCGTTGATCTTTCGATTAATTGGGGATCATGATGTACTACTAGGTGCCACTCATGATCGTTCTATAATTAGTTAATTATAGACGGCCAACATAAATCGAAAGCCTATTTAGTCACACGCACTACGAGTAATCGAGGGATTTAAAACGAGTTAAAAATTGGATTTTCGATCAAGAGAAATAAGTCGAATCTGAGTTAGTCAGAGGCGCAATGGAAGCTAAAAATGGCTAAGTCTTTTGAAGGCTTTTGGGCGAATTAAAGAGTTTAATTCGCGACGGTCCGGGTTGGGTTTGGCCGACCAAAGAGGGTGTAACCCCTCTTTGGTGGCCGGCCAAATAAAAGGAGAAAACCAATTTAATTGGTTTAATTAATAAAATAAATCTAGCGATTTATTTATAATTATGGATAAATAA
>JAGFNQ010010566.1:44675-117005 GCA_024364735.1 Boesenbergia rotunda | reverse complement strand
TTCCCCATAAGTAATGCTAGGAATTCATGAAACATTATTATGAAGTATCATGATGGGCTTGGCTTAATGGGCTTTGATGTGGATTAGTGCAAAATGTGATAAAAAGAAAATGTAGAAAGGAGGAGGCAAGGATCGAACCTTGAACCTCCTCGTTACACTAACCATGTCTCAACCAATGCACCAAGAGTGTTTCATGTTGAGAGAATAAGAAATGTGCTGGTTAAAGCTAGGGAAGTGAAGAGACATGTCCCTTCATGAAAGTAGTATAAATAAGAGAGGGGGAAGGAAGTTCCATTCTTCTTCTTCCCCACTCTAAAAACCGAAACCTAGAGCCCTCTCCTCCTTCTTCATTTTTCGAAAAATACACCCTAGGTTTCTAACCCTAGGGAATTGGAAGGAAGAAGACCCCATCCAAGGATCTTGCCCTCTACTAGGGCCAAGGGTTCTAGAGAAGTGCTAGTAAGGAGAACTCTCACCCCTCCTTCAACCAAGGGTACCCTAGGGATTTAGAGAAGGTGAAATTCAAGCGAAAGGATGTAAGTATCCCCTCGCCTGCAGTGTAATTGTTGTGCATGATTCTTTTGTTCTCTTGTTTTCGAAAATGGGGGATTCCCTTGTGCATGTTTCGGCCACCCTCAAGGGGGAGACCTTGGCTACTCCTTGATGCATGAGGAGACCCCTTGGGACTTAGGATATATATATATGTTGCCAATCTTCATGTTGTGATGAAAAGAAAACTAGGGTTGAATACCCTACACCATTCGGCCATGAACAAAACCCTAGGGGTTAGTGAGGGTTGAATTATCCTATAATGTATCCATGCTTAGTGTATTGTATGATAGTGTAGATAAGGTGTTTGTATAAAGGTTTGGTCTATGATGTATCCTATGTTTAGGGTTGCATGATTATCCTATGATGTATCCATGCTTAGGGTATTGCATGATAGTGTATACATGGTGTTTGGATAAATGATTGTATAAGTGTTGTATTGCATGATGGTGCATACAAGGTGTTTGTCTAAATGTTTGTATAAATGTTTAGTTGCAAAAACCCTAATTTCCCCTACCCTATGACTTTCGGCCAACACCCTAAGATTAGGGTTTGTGAAGGTTAAAATACCCTATGGGATATGCATATGTTTAGTAAGATGATACGTATATGTACGTGATGTTTAAATGGAATGCTTGACTGGAAAAGAACATAACTTTCCTTAGTATGTAAATTTCAACCAACATGAAACATTAGGGTTTGTGAAGGTTGATTACACCATGATGTATGCTATGCTTAGTATGAATTCATGATGCCTTGCAATGGAATGAATAACCTCACTATCATTATTTAGGTGTTACTGAACTTGCTATGAACCTACCATGTTATAATCATTAAAGCATGATATCTGATTGGCATGCACTGATTAGTATGCTCGGCACTTGTAAATATCACATGATAGGTTGAACCAAGCATGCTCAGTATTTAGTCCTTGCACTTTTGTTTTTATTTTATGTAAAATTATATGATTGAAATGCTACGTAACCCCGCCCCGAGAGTAGATATAAGGGCGGGCGTTACAGGTTGGTATCAGGGCAGGTTTCCCCTCCACTACACACACATCAAGCTTCACCCTGCCGCTTCCAAGTAAGAGATCCTAACCTCGCTTTACTTTAGTTCATGTACAGTAATGATTATATGTAGATGATTTATACTTGCATAACAAGTGAAAGTAGTGTTAATTCTTATGTTAGTTTATTTATCACCGGTATGATAGAGATGGCTAGAGGACGTAACAATCGGGGTAATGAGACAACACTACCCTCGGGTGAGGTGATGCCCTCTACCCAAATGCTTCGCGCCGCACCGATCAGAATCGCAGATAGGGAACTCTACTGCGACCTGATAGTGCTTGATATGCCAGATTATGATGTGATATTGGGCATAGATTTCTTGAACAAATACGGCGCCTCTATCGAGTGCCATAAACGAAAGGTTATCTTCCGACCTGAGGCGGGAATTCTATTTGAATTTATCGGAGAGCCGAAGAAGAGGACAAGCAAATTCTTATCGGCTCTAAAAGCAAGGAAGATGTTAGAAAATGGATACTCTGGATTTCTAGCTCATGTGGTTGATACCAGTCCTACAGAGGGACCGAAGCTAGAAGACGTCAAAGTCGTATGCAATTACCCAGGGGTATTTCCCGATGACTTACCAGGGTTAGCACCTGAAAGAGATATAGAATTTGCAATTGAATTGATTCCTGGTGCTAACCCAATTTCTAATGCACCGTACCGTATGGCGACAGAATTAAAGGAATTACAGGGACAGTTACAGGAGCTGCTTGACAAGGGACTCATCTGCCCTAGTCATTCTCCCTGGGGAGCTCCCGTACTGTTCGTGAAAAAGAAGGATGGGTCGATGCGAATGTGTATCGACTATCGGGCGCTGAACAACGTGACTATCAAGAACAGGTACCCTCTACCCAGGATAGATGACCTATTCGATCAACTGAAGGGAGCCACGGTTTTCTCTAAGATTGACCTGAGATCTAGTTATCACCAAGTCAGGGTAAAAAAGGAGGATATACCGAAGATGACTTTTCGAACCAGATACGGACATTATGAGTTCGTAGTTATGCCATTTGGAGTTACCAATGCTCCAGCTATGTTTATAGACTTAATGAATCGGGTATTCTCGGCATTCCTCGACAAATTTGTGATCGTCTTTATCGACGATATCCATATATATTCGAGAACGCCCGAAGAACATGCTGAACACCTGAGTATAGTACTACAGATTCTTCAGAAGGAACAACTGTATGCTAAATTTTCCAAATGCGAGTTCTGGCTCGATCAAGTATCATTCTTGGGACATGTTATCTCCAAGGAAGGAGTAATGGTGGACCCAATTAAAATCGAAGCTGTAAGTAACTGGACCAGACCCAAGAATGCCAGCGAAATCAGAAGTTTCCTCGGGATAGCAGGCTATTACCGAAAATTCGTAGAGAATTTCTCTCGGATTGTAGCCCCGATGACAACTCTTACAAAGAAAGACAAGAAATATGTATGGACCGATGAATATGAGAAGAGCTTTAATGAACTGAAAAGGAGGCTGACTAGCGCTCCGATATTGACTCTTCCAGAAAGCGATATGGGTTTCGATATGTACAGCGACGCATCCAAACTGGGACTCGGAGCTGTGCTTATGCAAAATGGGAAGGTAATTACCTATGCCTCTAGGCAGCTGAAGGAACATGAAAGAAACTACCCTACCCATGACTTAGAGTTAGCTGCGGTGGTCTTTGCACTGAAAATATGGAGGCACTACCTATATGGAACTCAGTGTAAAGTTTATACAGATCACCGGAGTCAGTGATATTTCTTCACCCAGAAAGATCTGAATATGAGATAGTGCAGATGGCTCGAATTGGTCAAGGATTATGATTGTGAGATCCTGTACCATCCGGGAAAAGACAACAAGGTAGCCGATGCTCTCAGTAGAAAATCAAGTGCTACTTTGATGTCTCTATCAGCTTTGTCACAACCCTTAGGGGAAGAAATTATGAGTTACGGGATTGAAATCATATCAGGACAGCTGTCCACCCTGATGATTGCGCCGACATTATTCGATGATATTCTGGAAAAGCAGAATCAGGATCCGAGTCTTCAGAGAATCAAGCAAGAGGTTCTCGAAGGCAAGGACGATGGATTTCGGATTTCGGACAGCGGAGTTTTATATCTTCGGGATCGATTATGTGTTCCCGACGACTCCGACATACGGACAAGAATCCTCAAGGAAGCTCATGGAACACCTTATGCGATGCATCCTGGGTCTACCAAGATGTATCAAGATCTAAAGAGCAAGTTTTGGTGGTCCGGTATGAAGCGAGATGTAGCCCACTATATCGATATGTGTTTGACCTGCCAGAGGGTCAAAGCAAAACACCAGAGGCCTGGAGGAGTTCTGCAACCTCTGCCGATTCCCGAGTGGAAATGGGAAGACATCTCTATGGATTTCATCTCAGGGCTGCATAGAATGACTAATGGATACGATAGTATATGGGTTATTGTGGACAGACTCACCAAGACTGCCCATTTTCTGGCTATCAGGATGACCTACTCAGTAGAGCAGTTGCTCAACTGTACGTCAAGGAAGTTGTCCGACTACATGGGGTTTCCAAGACCATTATCTCTGATAGCGATGGTCAATTTACTTCAGATTTTTGGGGACACGTACATAAGACTCTCGGCACGAAGCTGAAATTCAGTACGACCTTTCACCCCCAGACTGACGGGCAGACTGAAAGAGTAAACCAGATATTAGAGGACATGTTACGAGCTTGTGCCTTGGACTTTAAGGGAAGCTGGTGTCGATACCTGAGCCTGGCAGAGTTTGCTTATAACAACAATTATCATGCTACTATCGGGATGGCACCGTACGAAGCACTATACGGAAGGAAATGCAGATCTCCTATATGTTGGCTCGAGAGTGGTGAAAAGAAGGAGATGGGACTCCAGACTGATATTATAGATGAAACCACTCAGGCTATAAAGAATATTCGCCAGAGGATAGAGACTGCTCAGAGTCGGCAGAAAAGCTACGTTGATAACCGACGCAGACCACTAGAGTTTGATGTTGGGGATTCAGTATACCTTAAAGTGGCCCCTATGAAAGGGGTGATGAGATTTGGGAAGAGAGGGAAGCTGAGTCCGCGATATGTGGGACCGTACCAGATCCTGAGACGGGTAGGCAAAGTGGCCTACGAACTGGAGCTACCGCCAGAAATGTCGGCTATCCACAATGTCTTCCGTGTATCAATGCTCAGGAAATGTATCTCGGATGAGAATCAAATGATAGAGCCCCAACCAGTACAAGACCAAGAGAACCTAGGTTCCGAACGCCGACCTATTCAGATCCTATATCGGGAAGTCAAAAAGCTAAGGAACAAGGAAGTGCCCTTAGTAATGGTTCTGTGGCGGAACGAGCAATTCGAAGAAGCCACCTGGGAACGAGAGGAGGCAATGCGATTAAAGTATCCGGAACTGTTTTAAGTTCGGGATGAACTTTTTATAAGATATGGGGGATTGTAACACCCCAATTTTTCCCCATAAGTAATGCTAGGAATTCATGAAACATTATTATGAAGTATCATGATGGGCTTGCCTTAATGGGTTTTGATGTGGATTAGTGCAAAATGTGATAAAAAGAAAATGTAGAAAGGAGGAGGCAAGGATCAAACCTTGAACCTCCTAGTTACACTAACCATGTCTCAACCAATGCACCAAGAGTGTTTCATGTTGAGAGAATAAGAAATGTGCTGGTTAAAGCTAGGGAAGTGAAGAGACATGTCCCTTCATGAAAGTAGTATAAATAAGAGAGGGGGAAGGAAGTTCCATTCTTCTTCTTCCCCACTCTAAAAACCGAAACCTAGAGCCCTCTACTCCTTCTTCATTTTTCGAAAAATACACCTTAGGGTTCTAACCCTAGGGAATTGGAAGGAAGAAGACCCCATCCAAGGATCTTGCCCTCTACTAGGGCCAAGGGTTCTAGAGAAGTGCTAGTAAGGAGAACTCTCACCCCTCCATCAACCAAGGGTACCCTAGGGATTTAGAGAAGGTGAAATTCAAGCGAAAGGATGTAAGTATCCCCTCGCCTGCAGTGTAATTGTTGTGCATGATTCTTTTGTTCTCTTGTTTTCAAAAATGGGGGATTCCCATGTGCATGTTTCGGCCACCCTCAAGGGGGAGACCTTGGCTACTCCTTGATGCATGAGGAGACCCCTTGGGACTTAGGATATATATATATGTTGCCCCTCTTCATGTTGTGATGAAAAGAAAACTAGGGTTGAATACCCTACACCATTCGGCCATGAACAAAACCCTAGGGGTTAGTGAGGGTTGAATTATCCTATAATGTATCCATGCTTAGTGTATTGTATGATAGTGTAGATAAGGTGTTTGTATAAAGGTTTGGTCTATGATGTATCCTATGTTTAGGGTTGCATGATTATCCTATGATGTATCCATGCTTAGGGTATTGCATGATAGTGTATACATGGTGTTTGGATAAATGATTGTATAAGTGTTGTATTGCATGATGGTATATACAAGGTATTTGTCTAAATGTTTGTAAAAATGTTTAGTTGCAAAAACCCTAATTTCCTCTACCCTATGACTTTCGGCCAACACCCTAAGATTAGGGTTTGTGAAGGTTAAACTACCCTATGGGATATGCTTATGTTTAGTAAGATGATATGTATATGTACGTGATGTTTAAATGGAATGCTTGATTGGAAAAGAACTTAACTTTCCTTAGTATGTAAATTTCGGCCAACATGAAACATTAGGGTTTGTGAAGGTTGATTACCCCATGATGTATGCTAGGCTTAGTATGAATTCATGATGCCTTGCAATGGAATGAATAACCTCACTATCATTATTTAGGTGTTACTGAACTTGCTATGCACCTACCATGTTATAATCATTAAAGCATGATATCTGATTGGCATGCACTGATTAGTATGCTCGGCACTTGTAAATATCACTTGATAGGTTGAACCAAGCATGCTCAGTACTTAGTCCTTGCACTTTTGTTTTTATTTTATGTAAAATTATATGATTGAAATGCTACGTAACCCCGCCCCGAGAGTAGATATAAGGGCGGGCGTTACATCTAGAGTGGGAATCATCCACAACAATTGCGATACGCTCTCTCCCATAGCAATATACTCTGCCTCGGTCGTGGAGAGAGCAACACAATGTTGCTTCCGACTTGACCAACTTACCAAGGATGAATCTAAGAATTGGCAACCCCCACTTGTGCTTTTCCGGTCTAACTTACATCCAGCATAGTCGGAATCCGTATAGCCAATTAAATCAAATGATTCGGTATGGGGGTACCAAAGACCGACTCCTATTGTTCCTTTAAGATATCTCAAAATTCGCTTAACAGCGATTAAATGAGATTCCTTGGCACAGACTTGATACCTAGCGCACATACCCACAGCGAAAAGAATATCTGGTCGACTAGCTGTGAGGTATAGCAAACTTCCTATCATGCTTCGATATTGAGTCAAATCAACGGGTTTACCACTCTCATCATTATCTAATCTTGTATTTGTAACCATGGGAGTGGTTACCTCTTTTGAATCACTCTTATTGAATTTTCGAAGCATTTCTTGTGTATACTTTGATTGGTGCACATGGATACCATCGCGAGTTTGCTTGATTTGAAGTCTAAGAAAGAAAGTCAACTCTCCCACTAGACTCATTTCAAACTCACTTTCCATGTGTCTAATGAATTCATTTAAATAGCCCTTGTTATTCGAGCCACAAATTATGTCATCGACATATACTTGGGCTACAAAAATATTGTCATAATCTCTCCGTAGAAATAGTGTAGGGTCTATTTGGCCTCTTACAAAGCCTTTTTCAATCAGAAAAGTTGACTGTTAGTGATATAAAAGAAGTGTCCTAAGGCAATCGCCTTATGATTGTAATCATTTATTTTAATAAATGATAATTCACTATTTGAGTATACATGTTTGTGTATTTGATTGAGATCTTAAACTCATCTACTGAATGTCCGCAATACAATTCACAGCATAAGAGAATTTGTGATAGGATCACAACTAGTGATTATCTCTAAATGTGCAATTGTAAAGTATTGAAAATATCCCTAGTCGATGAATTGATAAAAACGAACACTATCAATTCTGTTGAGACTAGCATGGGTTATTTTCTAATCAGCTGATTCTCACTGGCTGGTGACATTGGGATGTCCGGAGATAAACATGGATGCTAGTTAAGGGAACTAGTTCATTGGAGTGACTAGCTGTAAAACTTCACATGGTAGTCTATACATAGACATGTCAGTGAAGTCCTTACCGCAGCTTAAGTGCGATGTTCCTTTGACTTGCGGTGTTCAAGTCATCTTGGTCATGGAGACTTATACTTTAACATCTTAAGCAAGCATCTCCAAGGAGGTGTGGACCCAGGATAGTTGGGTATAAGCCGAAGTGCCCGAAGATGTTTGAACAGCCTACAAAGGATTCACCACTCCTTGCGAGGAGATGTATACCCAAGGCCTATCGTCGGATTGTTACTCAAAGCCTCTGGCCAGAGCATGACATGTTTAGAGTATGAGTCTCTTAAATACATGTGAGTAATTAGAAATCCAAAGGACGAGAGGACACTACTTGGGCTAGGTGTGACGTAGTCAGCCTAGTGGGGACTGACACACATAGACCGTGTCCTGAACCAAGTGGATATAAGATGGTGAAGGGAATGAGGCACGATTCATTAGAGCTGCTGAAGGGTTTTAGAATTATTTCTGAGGTCAACCGTTGATCTTTCGATTAATTGGGGGTCATGATGTACTACTAGGTGCCACTCATGATCGTTCTATAATTGGTTGATTATAGACGGCCAACATAAATCGAAAGCCTATTTAGTCACACGCACTACGAGTAATCCGAGGGATTTAAAACGAGTTGAAAATTGGATTTTCCGATCATGAGAAATAAGTCGAATCTGAGTTAATCAAAGGCGCAACGGAAGCTTAAAATGGCTAAGTCTTTTGAAGGCTTATTGGGCGAATTAAATGAGTTTAATTCGCGATGGGATCGGCTCGGTTTGGCCGGCCAAAGAGGGTGCCAACCCTCTTTGGTTTGGCCGGCCACAACAAGGGGGAGAAACCAATTAATTTGGTTTAAATTATAAAATAAATCAAGCGCGGTTTGTTTTATAAAATTATGGATAAATAAATTTGTTTTCATGGAAATTAAAATAAACTTTAAATGGTTTATTTTTATTTTATAAAATTAATTATGAATTGATTTTTCCATGATAAGAAAAATTTATATAAATTTATTCTTTTTATGGAAATTAAAATGAACCATGGATTGGTTTATTTTATTTTATAAAATCAATTATGAATTGATTTTTCCATGATAAGAAAAATTTATATAATAAATTTATTCTTTTTATGGAGATTAAAATAAACTTTAAATGGTTTATTTTTATTTTATAAAATCAATTATGAATTGATTTTTCCATAATAAGAAAATTTTTAAATTTCTTGTAAAATTTATTCCATAATAAAAGGAGAGATGTATTTGTTTTATTATAAAGTTAGTTATAATAAAACTTGGCTTAAATGGAATAATTCATAAGAAAATTTATGGGATAAATTTCTTATGAAAATTCCGTTAAGAGGGAGACTTGGCAAGGGAGAGGCTACTATATAAAGGAACCAAAGGCAAGCCTTGAATTCCCAATAGAGTTATCAAGAGATTAATTCTCTCGCTCTCTCTCTCTCCCTTATTCTCTCCCTCTCTTCCCTTAGGGCCGGCGCCCATCTTCTTCCTTAGGGCCGGCGCCCACTTCTTCCCTTAGGGCCGGCGCCCACTTCCTCCCCTTCCAAGGGATTGGCGTGAGCAACATCCACCAAGGAGGAGCCAAAGAAGAAGAAGAAGAAGCGGATCGCAACTCCTTCCTTCCCGGAATTTAGATTCCGTTTCTTGGTGGTTAGTTTCCTTTCTTCTCTCTTGATCTTCTAGTTGTGCCTTTAGAGAATCTAGTAGTTCTCGTCGTCACAAAACTCATGACTTTGCGAAGTCATCCCGAAGAGAACTCGGCGTGGACGCGAATAGAGGCGGAGCTTCCAAGGGACGCTACGGTTGGATCTCGTCCCTTACTTCGAGTTACGCGAGGTACTAAGTAAATTAGTTTACTTTTCCGCAAAGTTTTAATTTATGATCATGTCCACACATCATAAGGTTGCATGATAGATACGTGGTTAAAATAATTTGAGAAATTATTTTATGCTAATTCTTCCGCTGCACGTAAAAATTTAAAATTTTACGAACCCGTATCCTTGTCAACATACACCCGGTCCCAACAGTGGTATCAGAGCCGGTTAGTGTTCGACATAATCATATAATTGTTTTGTGGAAAACTTTGTCATGATCTCAATTTTGGAAAATTTTTCAATTATGGAAACTTTCCAATTATAATAAATTTTAGATTTAGGAATTTCAAAGTTTGGAAATCCTCATGAAATTTTACAAACTTTTGAAATTTTCTAGTTTCTGAAATTTTATAATAATTGTGAAAACATCCCATCTTTGGAAACTTTCCAATTTTGGAAATTTTTCTATTTTAGAAATTTTCCAATTTTGGAAATATGTAAGTTTTCTTTGTACCAGAAACTTATAATTATTCTGAAAACCTATTATGAAATCTCGCAATTTTGGGCACTTTCTTTCAAGAAAGTCTAGACAAATTTATGGACAATTAATTGATAATTAAATTTGAATTGGTTTTTAAATTGACAACAAAATTCTTTATTTTGGATTGAGCCTCGGGGAGCCGTCCAATTTAAAGTTAGTTGTTGTAATTTAATTTCCCAATTTTAAATGAAATTGTCATGTTTAATTTGGTTACGCTTCCGAGGCGGACCAAATTGGATTTACGACAAATTACATTTCTTTGGGTATCTGAGCCTCGGGGAGCCACCCTTAGAAAACGATTTGTTGTAATTAATTAAATCCATGAATAAAATATGATTTAAGAGGTGATGCTCTTACATATTGTTGTCTCCAAAATTAATTAGGAAAATGGTTTCCTATAGAGTTTTCTTAAATGAGATTTTCATGAAAATAATATGTGGTTGGATTAAGGACTCATGTCTCTTAATTTAATAAGATTTGATTTAGAGAAATCAAAGTCTTAAACATATTATTTCCGAAATTGATTATGACAATTTAGGAAATTGTTTCCCAAAACAATTCCTTTAATAAAGTATGAAATTAGAATTAGGAAATCCGATTCCTAATTCAATTAATGAGACTTGATAAATTAAGTCACATACATACTTTATTAAGGAAATCGTTAGTCATGACATAATTCAATGTCATGAACGTGCTTAGAAAAGAAAGGATGAGACCCAAAACCCCTTACAAAATATTAAGGCCAACACCTTCCATTAATATGGTTAGAATCGGAGTTTTGTTTCTCGTTTGGGTTGATGGACACATCCATGCACGGCTTGAACCTCAACATGTTCAAACCATGGAATTAGTTTATGAATAATATAGTTGGAGTCAGAGGTCAATCCTTAGTTTTGGTTGTTGGACACATCCAAGCCTGACTAAACGGTTGAATGAGCTCCAACCATATTAAAACTATTTCTTGATTAATGGGTCAACCTTAAGCTTGGAGCATCGATTTGTTGTGCCACAGCCAAGGTCGATGTAAAGAGAGGTGCAGTTAGGTGCTATGTATAATGTTGCATACTTGTTAATGAGTTAACAACCCAATGATTTATGCAAACATTCAATTAGTTGATAGCATAAAGTGATAGTTACATATATGTGATATGTAATCGGTATAATTACCTACCTTCATAACTAAGAACAACTTGATGGCCACAGCCATGGTGGTTCTTATCTATGGTTGGATATCAACCTATTTGGAGATGTTCCTACGATCTCCCGAATTGATAAAAAGGGTTATTCAATTTGAAAAATAAATAAGATTTTATTTATGTATGTTGATACATTCTTCAATCATTCTTCTCACATAAGCTCAATTTGTATTTCTAGGATAATCACTCGATCATGTCTTCTCTAAATTTACGTTCCATTTTGGACACCAATAAACTGACTGGGCCAAACTTCATGGACTGGCTTCGAAACCTGAGGATAGTCCTCAAGGCAGAAAAGCTTGCTTATGTCCTTGAAGATCAACTTCCCAACCGTCCTCTTGAAAATGCAACTCCATACCAGTTTCCTGAGTTGCTCAACCTGCTGAAGACTGTAGAGCCTTCTGTGAAGCAGGATCAGAAGACGATAGTGTTAGTTGGTTCCTCGAAGAAAGGTTCTAAGAGGAAGGTCAAAGAACAGAATAAGGGAAAGAAGAAAAACGCCAAAAAGACTAAAAAGACCCCAAAAGGAGCTCGCCATCACTGTGGCAAGGAGGGTCACTGGCGAAGAAACTGCAAGGTTTATCTTGAGTCCTTGAAGAATAGGGTATCCGATGCCCCATCCTCTTCAGGTATCGTTATTGAATGTCACTCTATTTCCTCAAATACCTGGGTACTTGATACTGGGTGTAGCTCACATATATGTAATGACATACTGTGGCTAAGGAATAGAAGAAGACTCGTCAAGGGAGAAGCGAATTTGCGAGTTGGAAATGGAGCAAAGATTGCTACTGTTGCCACCGGAACATATTTGCTAAAGCTCCCTACTGGACGTGTCTTAGAATTGGATAATTGTTATTTTGTTCCTTCGTTAATAAAGAGCATTGTATCTATTTCATGTTTGAATGAAAAGGGTAATCATTTAACTTTTAGTAACAATTGTTGTTACATAACTTTAAATGGAGTTCTTTATGGGAATGGAAGTTTGTGCAATAGTATCTACACGTTAGATTTATCCGGTGACGTTTTCAATATCGAAGTTAGCAACAAACGTACTTGAATAGATAATCGAATAAACTCCTACACTTGGCATTGCCGTCTTGGCCATGTAAGTAAGAAACGCATGACCGAATTACACCGATGTGGAATTCTGGAAATATTTGAACCCGGTTCATTTGATACATGTGAATCATGCTTAAAAGGCAAGATGACCAAATTACCCTTTTCCGGAAAAGGTAATCCAGTGGGAGAATTGCTTGGTCTAATACATACTGATGTATGTGGACCAATGTCAACTCTTGCACAAGGAGGCTATAGCTACATCATCACCTTTATCGATGATCACTCACGATTCGGGTATGTGTTCTTGATGAAACACAAATCTGAAGCCTTTGAGAAATTCAAAGAGTTCAGAAATGAAGTAGAGAAACGGCTTGGCAAAAGTATTAAGATACTTCGATCCAATAGGGGTGGTGAATACTTAAGTCAAGAGTTTCAAGATTATCTAAGGGACAATGGGATATTGTCCCAATGGACTCCGCCGTATACACTACAGCATAATGGTGTATCTGAGAGGCGCAACTGAACCTTGATGGACATGGTTAGGTCGATGATGAATCATGCAACTCTTCCAAAATCCTTTTGGGGCTATGCACTTAAGACAGTTGTTTACTTGCTAAACAGAGTCCCGACCAAGGTAGTCTCTACTACTCCATATGAGACATGGAATAGTAAGAAACCTCACTTAACTCACCTTAAGATATGGGGTTGTCCTGCTTATGTGAAGCGGACTATATCAGATAAATTGAATGCTAAGTCTGATAAATGCCTATTTATTGGATACCCTAAGAAATCGAAGGGTTACCAATTCTATCATCCCTTGGAACAAAAGGTGTTTGTTTCAAGGCATGCTGTATTTCTGGAAAAAGAATTTCTTTTACAAGAAAACAGTGGGAGTGGCATTGAACTTGATGAAGTTCAAGAAACTCCAATAGACATTACAGAGACACCTAGTCTAGACCCACAACCAATAACTCATAATGATGAGCTATCAGTTGAACCTAAAACAACACCACCTCTTCGTAGGTCTGATAGGACACCCAATATTCCAGAGAGATACAGATTTCTCATAAGTGAATCGAACGACGATAAACCTATCAGTTATGAAGATGTTCTGAAAAATTCAGAAAGGGACAAATGGCTTGAAGCCATGAAGTCGGAAATGGATTCCATGTACGAAAATCAAGTATGGGACTTGGTTAACCCACCTGAAGGGATTAAGCCCATAGGGTGCAAGTGGGTTTTCAAGAAGAAAATCGACATGGAAGGTAATGTTGTTACCTTTAAGGCTAGATTAGTGGCAAAAGGATATCGTCAGAAACAAGGAATTGATTATGACGAAATCTATTCGCTAGTAGCTATGCTTAAATCCATTCGGATGCTCCTAGCCATAGCAGCTCATTAAGATTATGAGATATGGCAAATGGATGTGAAAATAGCTTTCCTTAATGGAAACCTGCTTGAGGATGTATACATGATACAACCTGAAGGTTTCACATCGGATGATAAAACCAAAGTATGCAAGCTTCGACGATCCATATATGGACTGAAGTAAGCATCTAGGAGCTGGAACATCCGTTTTGATGAGACAATCAAAGAGTTTGATTTCTCACAAAATCCTGACGAACCTTGTGTGTACAAGAAGCTTAGTGGGAGTGCAGTCGTATTCCTAGTATTATATGTCGATGACATATTACTTATAGGAAACGATATATCAGTTTTACAGACAGTTAAAATTTGGTTTTCCAAAACTTTCTCCATGAAAGACCTGGGAGAAGCAACCTATATCCTTGGGATTAGAATCTATAGAGATATATCAAAACGGTTGCATGGTCTTTCACAGTCTACATATATAGACCGAGTGCTAAAAAGGTTTAGCATGTCGGAATCCAAGAAAGGTTACCTTCCCATCAGGCATGGGATCAACCTTTCAAAGTCTATGTGTCCGCGCACAGAAGACGAGAGAATTTGCATGAATAAGATTCCTTATGCATCCGCGATAGGATCTATCATGTATGCTATGTTATGTACAAGGCCCGATGTATCGTATGCTCTGAGTGTCACAAGCAGATACCAGTCAGATCCAGGAATGGATCATTGGGCGGCTATCAAGACAATCCTTAAGTACTTAAGAAGAACTAAGGATGTGTTCCTAATATATGGAGAAGGAGATATGGTAATACGTGGGTATACAGATGCCAGTTTCCAGACAGATAAGGATGACTCCAAATCGCACTCTGGATACGTATTTACTTTGAATGGAGGCGCAGTAAGTTGGAAAAGTTCCAAACAAGACACCGTAGCGGATTCTACCACGGAAGCGGAATATATCGCAGCTTCGGAAGCAGCAAAGGAAGCAGTCTGGATCATATGCAAAGGGAGAAGGAGTGTAAATATAAATCATGTAGCATCTAATAGCATCCATACTTAAATAAACTCCAAAAGAACTAGCAAGTATCATGCATAAAGTAGCAACATATGTCTTATTAGAAATAAGAACTAATTCTATAGATGACACTAAAGTGGATCGATCAGCCAAGTCACCACCACACACATTAGCCCTTCCTGCAGCTGCCCATTCCTCAGAAATTTCTATGTTGCTCTACAACATAAGCAAACAAACTATAAGTATAAAACTTAGTAAGCTCTTTCCTACTCACTAAATCCATACGTCACATGCATTTGAGAGACATATAACATCTTATGCATAGCATAAAAATACATAAGGCATATAAACATATGAGGGCATATAAACATAGAACATATGCATTGTAAAAATATTTAGGATGCTCTTTAGAAAACATAGTAAATAATACTTTAAAATCATATACATCACCTTCTTTGGGGTCCCCTGTTAGTGATATGAGAGAAGTGTCCTAAGACAATCGCCTTATGATTGTAAACATTTATTTTAATAAATGATAATTCACTATTTGAGTATACATGTTTGTGTATTTGATTGGGATCTTAAACTCATCTACTGAATGTCCGCAATACAATTCACAGCATAAGAGAATTTGTGATGGGATCACAACTAGTGATTATCTCTAAATGTGCAATTGTGAAGTATTGAAAATATCCCTAGTCGATGAATTGATAAAAACGAACACTATCAATTCTGTTGAGACTAGCATGGGTTATTCTCTAATTAGCTGATTCTCACTGGCTGGTGACATTGGGATGTCCGGAGATAAACATGGATGCTAGTAAAGAGAACTAGTTCATTGGAGTGACTAGCTGTAAAACTTCACATTGTAGTCTATACATAGACATGTCAGTGAAGTCCTTACCGCAGCTTAAGTGCGATGTTCCTTTGACTTGCGGTGTTCAAGTCATCTTGGTCATGGAGACTTATACTTTAACATCTTAAGCAAGCATCTCCAAGGAGGTGTGGACCCAGGATGGTTGGGTATAAGCCGAAGTGCCCGAAGATGTTTGAACAGCCTACAAAGAATTCACCACTCCTTGCGAGGAGATGTATACCCAAGGCCTATCGTCGGATTGTTACTCAAAGCCTCTGGCCAGAGCATGACATGTTTAGAGTATGAGTCTCTTAAATACATGTGAGTAATTAGAAATCTAAAGGACGAGAGAACACTACTTGGGCTAGGTGTGACGTAGTCAGCCTAGTGGGGACTGACACACATAGACCGTGTCCTGAACCAAGTGGGTATAAGATGGTGAAGGGAATGAGGCACAATTCATTAGAGCTGCTGAAGGTTTTCAGAATTATTTCTAAGGTCAACTGTTGATCTTTCGATTAATTGGGGGTCATGATGTACTACTAGGTGCCACTCATGATCGTTCTATAATTGGTTGATTATAGATGGCCAACATAAATCGAAAGCCTATTTAGTCACACGCACTACGAGTAATCCGAGGGATTTAAAATGAGTTGAAAATTGGATTTTCTGATCAAGAGAAATAAGTCGAATCTGAGTTAATCAGAGGCGCAACGGAAGCTTAAAATGGCTAAGTCTTTTAAAGGCTTATTGGGCGAATTAAATGAGTTTAATTCGCGATGGGATCGGCTCAGTTTGGCCGGCCAAAGAGGGTGCCAACCCTCTTTGGTTTGGCCGGCCACAACAAGGGGGAGAAACCAATTAATTTGGTTTAAATTATAAAATAAATCAAGCGCGATTTGTTTTATAAAATTATGGATAAATAAATTTGTTTTCATGGAAATTAAAATAAACTTTAAATGGTTTATTTTTATTTTATAAAATCAATTATGAATTGATTTTTCCATGATAAGAAAAATTTATATAAATTTATTCTTTTTATGGAAATTAAAATGAACCATGGATTGGTTTATTTTATTTTATAAAATCAATTATGAATTGATTTTTCCATGATAAGAAAAATTTATATAATAAATTTATTCTTTTTATGGAGATTAAAATAAACTTTAAATGGTTTATTTTTATTTTATAAAATCAATTATGAATTGATTTTTCCATAATAAGAAAATTTATAAATTTCTTGTAAAATTTATTCCATAATAAAAGGAGAGATGTATTTGTTTTATTATAATGTTAGTTATAATAAAACTTGTCTTAAATGGAATAATTCATAAGAAAATTTATAGGATAAATTTCTTATGAAAATTCCGTTAAGAGGGAGACTTGGCATGGGAGAGGCTACTATATAAAGGAACCAAAAGCAAGCCTTGAATTCCCAATAGAGTTATCAAGAGATTAATTCTCTCGCTCTCTCTCTCTCTCCCTTATTCTCTCCCTCTCTTCCCTTAGGGCCGGCGCCCATCTTCTTCCTTAGGGCCGGCGCCCACTTCTTCCCTTAGGGCCGGCGCCCACTTCCTCCCCTTCCAAGGGATTGGCGTGAGCAACATCCACCAAGGAGGAGCCAAAGAAGAAGAAGAAGAAGTGGATCGCAACTCCTTCCTTCCCGGAATTTAGATTCCGTTTCTTGGTGGTTAGTTTCCTTTCTTCTCTCTTGATCTTCTAGTTGTGCCTTTAGAGAATCTAGTAGTTCTCGTCGGCACAAAACTCGTGACTTTGCGAAGTCATCCCGAAGAGAACTCGGCGTGGACGCGAATAGAGGCGGAGCTTCCAAGGGACGCTACGGTTGGATCTCGTCCCTTACTTCGAGTTACGCGAGGTACTAAGTAAATTAGTTTAGTTTTCCGCAAAGTTTTAATTTATGATCATGTCCACACATCATAAGGTTGCATGATAGATACGTGGTTAAAATAATTTGAGAAATTATTTTATGCTAATTCTTCCGCTGCACGTAAAAATTTAAAATTTTACGAACCCGTATCCTTGTCAACATACACCCGACCCTTGTTATTCGAGCCACAAATTATGTCATCGACATATACTTGGGCTACAAAAATATTGTCACAATCTCTCCGTAGAAATAGTGTAGAGTCTATTTGGCCTCTTACAAAGCCTTTTTCAATCAGAAAAGTTGACAACCGCTCGTACCAAGCTCGGGGTGCTTGTTTAAGACTATAAAGTGCCTTTTTGAGCTTGAACACGTGGTTTGGGAATTCGGTACTCTCAAACCCCGGAGGTTGTTTGACATAGACCTCTTCTCTAATTAGACCATTTAGAAAAGCCGATTTGACGTCCATTTGTTATAATTTGAAACCACGATGTGCTGCAAATGCTAGCATCAATCGGATGGACTCTAATCGTGCCACGGGAGCATAGGTCTCATCATAATCAAGGCCTTCAACTTGACTATAGCCCTTGGCTACTAAACGTGCCTTGTTTCTAATGATTTCTCCCTTATGGTTCAATTTGTTCTTGAAGACCCATTTGGTTCCAATGATGGTGGTCTTCTTAGGTCTAGGGACTAAGTCCCAAACTTGACTCCTTTCAAATTGACCTAGTTCATCTTGCATTGCAATGATCCAATCGGAATCATTTAATACTTCATCAATTTTTCTAGGTTCAATTTCGGAAATTAAAGCAACTTCATTAGCCTCATTCCGGAAGAATGATCTAGTCCTAACCCCATGATAGATGTCTCTAACAATTTGGTCTTGGGGATGACTAGAGGCTAATCTAGTTTACCTAGGTGTTGGTGGTGCTTCTTGAATAAGTTCACTAGACATAGGCTCAGCCTCAGGATCCGGCTAATCAATGGGTTGTCTAGGCTCACCGTCATCGGATTCATCACCATCAACAAAATTTGGACTCTCATTCAAACTTAGTCTCCTAAGTTTGAATTGGACCTCATCTTCTGGTTGACAATTTACTTTTGGAAATCTTCAAAGACAACATCAGAAGACTCTTCAATTAATCTAGACTTCATGTTGTAGACTCTGTAGGCTTTGCTAATGAGGGAATACCCGACTAGTATCCCTTCATCTGCCTTTGCCGTGAACTTTCCAAGATGGTTCTTGGTGTTTAGGATGAACACCTTACAACCAAACACCCTAAGATGTTTAACCGTAAGTGGTTTCCCAAACCAAAGTTCATGGGGAGTCTTTCCTAAAAACCTATGGATGAGAACTCGGTTTTGCACATAGCAAGCTGTATTTACAGCTTCAACCCATAAGTAACTCGGGAGTGAGTACTCATTAAGCATGCTTCGTGCAGCCTCTTGTAGAACACGGTTCTTCCTCTCTACAACACTATTTTGTTGTGGTGTTCTAGGAGTAGTGAACTCATATCTATAACCTCTATCTTGACAAAATTCTAAAAATCGTTGGTTTTGAAATTCACCTCCATGATCACTTCTAATTGTCTTAATTGTTGGTGATTTTTCATTTTCAACTCTTCTACAAAAAGAAATGAAAACATCTAAGGTTTGGTCATTATATTTTAAAAAGTAGGTCCATGTATATCTAGTGAAATCATCAATGATCACAAAACAATATCTACTTACATTCAATGATATGATAGTACTACAATCAAATAGATCCATGTGAAGTAAATCTAAAGCTGTAGAAGTACTTACAGTGTTTTTACCTTTATGTGCAGATTTCGTTTGCTTACCCATTTGACATGCATCACAAAGTTTGTCATTTTCATACTTGATGCTTGGTAAGCCACGAATTATTCCCTTATTGGCCAACTTCCGGATGTTATTCATGTTCACATGTGCAAGTCTCCGGTGCCAAAGGGTGGACTCTTCGTCTTTTGACATGAGACACTTAGCAAAAGCATTAGTAGCACTTTTAAATGAAACTTGATAAATATTGTCTACTCTTGTTCCTACTAGTACCGTGTCCAAGGTGTCATGTTGTCTAACTAGACTTTGACTTGTTTGAAAATCAATTGTGTAACCCGTGTCACACAATTGACTGACACTTAGGAGATTAAAAGTCATCCCCTTGACTAGAAGGACATTTGAAATTCTAAGACATTCGGATATTTGAATGTCTCATATTCCTATGACCTTAAGGCTACCATTGTTACCAAATGAAACATTACCTCTACTTTTCTTGTGAAGTGTGGTAAACAATGATCTATCCCCGGTCATGTGTTTGGAGCATCCACTATCAATGAACCAGGTTGATAGATGCTCCCCCTCAATCATAACCTACACAATTCGAAAAATAGAAGTTTTAGGTACCCAAACCTTGGGACCTAAAGCATCAACTAAACAAGACTTAGGCACTCATGCCTTGACAACTTTCTTTTGAACCTTGGGTGTCCTAGATTGTCTCATATCAGTCCTAGACATAAGAGACAAAAATGAGGGTTCTTTGGGACGGTAACCAATACCGGCCTATTGTAGACTGCCCTTTGGGCATTCAAGATCATGTCTAGGGTTTTAGAGCTAGTTGAGAACTTCTCAAGAATATTCTTGAATTTTCTCAACTTCACTCTTTAATGATTGGTTTTCTTCTACTAGCAAATCATCATGCAAATCATCTACATCCTCAACCTTAGAGGATTTCAAATGTTCAACCTCAAGTTTTAATGACTTAATCTCATCTTCTAACAATTCAACATGTAAGTCATCAATGTTATCATCCCTAGATAGTTTCAATTGATCAATTTCTAATTGCAATGCTTTAACCTTATTTTTTGATTTCTTCAACATATTGGTTAATCATGCAATTACTCTATAACATTTTTCATGTTCGGGAGAAGTTACCTCTTCATCATCCGAAGATGATGAAGCCGCGTTTGAGGAGTTGGAAGATTCATGACTGCTCTCTTGATCTCCCAATGCCATGAGTGCCACATGCCTTGTGCTCTTCTTCTCCTTCTCTTCATCGGATGAGCTTGAGGAGGATTCATCCCAAGTGGCCTTCAAAGCCTTCTTCTTCTTCTTGGATTTTTCTTCTTTCCTTTTGGATTTTTCCTCCTTCTTTAGCTTCGGGCATTCATTCTTGAAATGCCCTTTCCTACCACACTCAAAGCAAGAAGTATTAGTCTTATCAAGTTTAGCTTCACTAGAGTTACCTCTACTCATGAAGCGTCGACCCCTTCTCGTCATCCTTCTCACAAAGTTCACCATCTCGGAGGATGAGGAGCGGCTGCCATCTTCCTCGGAATCGGACTCGGATTCGGAAGAGGATGAAGATGAAGTGACTTCCTTCTCCTTCTTCTTATTGGATCGATCCCCTGCAACTAAGGCAATCCTCTTCTCCTTGGGGCCTTTGTTAGCCATTTCATGTAATTCCATTTCACGAAACAAATCATCTAACTTAACAATGGATAAATCCTTGGAAACTTTGTAGGCATCCACCATGGATGACCACAAAGCATTCCTTGGAAATGCTTTTAGTACATACCTCACAAGGTCGCGATTCTCGACCTTTTCATTAATCGAATGAAGCCCATTGAGGACTTCCTTGAACCGGCTATGTAGTTCACTTACCGATTCATTTTCCTTCATGGAGAGATTTTGTAATTGGTTGAGAAACAAATCCATCTTGGCAATTCTTGAGTCTCGGGTGCCCTCGTGGAGTTCGATGAGCTTGTTCCACAAGACCTTTGCACTTGTGAAAGGACCAACCTTGATGGGTTGGTCTTTGTTTATGACGTATTGTAGAGTGACAACCGCATTTGCGTCGGCTTCACTCTTCCGAGTTTGTTCGGCTGTCCACCGCCATGATTCATGTTCCTTGCCTTTATCATCCTTAGGAGGAGTGAAACCCTCCTTCACCGCGAACCAAGTGTTGATGTCCATCTTCAAATAATACTCCATCTTTGATCTCCAATATTGGAAATCAACCCCATCAAAGAAAGGAGGTCGGGTGAGGGAAAATCCTTCTCTCAACGCCATGGATGATAGCTCTCGGTTGTTAATCCACAAAAATAGAGCCCCAAGCTCTGATACCACTTGTTGGAACCCGGGTGGCTAGAGAGGGGGGTGAATATAGCCAAACACTTAGACTTTAAAGACTTAGCGAATTTCTGCACTTCAGTTTATTAGTAGCACAGCGGAAGTATAAAAACAAAGTATGCAGAAAAGAACAGGAAACAAAACAAAACGAACACCACTAGCAAGATCGCTAACAAGGAGGGTTTACAAGGTTCGGGGATAACTTGCCCCTACTTCTTGGCGTGCTCTTAAGGTGGGCGATCCCTTGATCGTCGGCAGATCAAGCCCCGGTTAGCACCAGATAGAAAGCAACCTCCTTCTCGGTGGAGAAACCTCTCCACAGTGTTTCAATCACAGATATAGTTTTAAGCACAATGAATCACAAGAAAGATCTTACTTAGCACTAGCAAACACAAGAACACAGCAAGCTTCCTCCTGAGCTCCACCCAGCGACGATCTCACGCAAGAACCCTTTCCCCGTGTCTTCTCGCTGTTGGACTCGAAGCTCCTTGTTCCTTCCTCCAAGTGCTCAAGCAAGGGATGGTTGCTTCAATATTGCAGTAGCTTGCTCAAAGTGATGGAATTTCAGAACACGCATGCAAGTTGTGGAGAACACAAAGTCGCAGCTAGAACTCAAGCAGCAGAACTCTACTCCGCTCCTTTTGTTCCTCCACTAAGCATCAGGTGACACCATCTCCCTGCAGCCTCCAGCTGCTCACCTGCAACCACCAGCTACCTCTGAGCTCCTTTGGACTCCCTGAGCCTCCCTCAGACCAGCCCCAGACAGCAGCTCCAGCCAGCGCTAGTGCCTGTTGCAACCTGAGATGGAAAAATAGACAAACCTGCTCCAAGGAAAGGTCTCCATTGACTCTCCTTGAGTGTTTGAATCTTTCTCTATCACCTGCAGCTTAATCAGAGTGTTAGCACAGCATATCAAGCAGGAAATCATGTATCAGATGTTAAGCGCAGAGAATCGGATATGTTCAGACGCGATCAGAGCGTCTGACAGTGCATTTTGAATTAAAGTGATCGGTCATCGTACCGATCAGAGAGCCTCCTGATCGGTCACCAGACCGATCAGGCTGGGTCCAGACCGATCAGGATCCGTCCTAATCGGTCCCCAACGCTCAATTAGAAATCGCGATTTCTTTGGGACTCTCCTGGATCGATCACCAGACCGATCCTAGGTTGTGGATCGATCACCAGACCGATCCACCCCTTTATCGGGCGATTTCTGAGTTTCGCTGTCCAAACCTCCTGATCGGTCACCGGACCGATCAGGTAGCCTCCTGATCGGTCACCAGACCGATCAGGTCATGACCAGACAGATCAGGCTCCATCCTGATCGATCATAGAGAGGAACCCGCGACACTGGATCGTTCTCTAGAACGATCTGCATAGTGATCCTGATCGGTCACCAGGCCTATCAGGAGCAGTTCAGCACGGGAACTCAACCTCACTGTTTGCTCCCTGATCGGTCACCAGACCGATCAAGAGCCAAGCAATGGGTGAAACGCATACTCCCTGATCGGTCACCAGACCGATCAGTCATCACTGGATCGGTCACCATCCCGATCCACGAAGGAGCACCGTGCCAACTCCCTGATCGGTCACCAGACTGATCCAGGGGCTCCAGCCTAGCACTCCAAGCTAGGGTTTCATCCACCTTAGCCCTCCAAGCTAAGGATTTTTCACCTAACCCTCCAAGTTGGGAATTTGCACCTAACCCTCCAAGTTAGGACTTTTCACCTAGCCCTCCAAGCTAGAACTTTTCACCCACCTCTTCCGGATTAGGACTTTTCCAAACCTAGCCCTCCAAGCTAGGACCTGACCCTCCATGCCAGGACTTTTTCACCTAACTCTCCATGTTGGGACTTTTCACCTAACCCTCCAAGTTAGGACTTTTCACCTAGCCCTCGATGCTAGGAATTTTCACCCAACCCTTCCAAATTAGGACTTCTCAACACCTAGCCCTCCAAGCTAGGATTTTCCACACCTAACCCTCCAGGATAGGATTTTCCAATACCTAGCCCTCCAAGCTAGGTTTCCCATACCCTGCCTGATCCCCGATCAGGACTTAATCATAATCATCATAATCATTAACCTAAACTAAAATCGGTGTCAACACCAAAACAACAATCAGGGTCAGACTGCATCAACAGCCACAACAAAGGGAGGGAACCAAGTTTTTGGCTCAATTTATAAAATTAACCAAGTGTGGTTTGTTTTATAAAATTATAGATGATATAAATTTGTATATAATAAACCAAGGTTTGATTTATTTTTCATGGAAATTAAAATGAACCATGGATTGGTTTATTTTATTTTATAAAATCAATCATGGATTAATTTACCATGATAAGAAAATTTATTCCATAAGAAAAAAGAGACTTGGTTGATTTTTATCATGAATTAAAAAATGATAAAACTTGGCATGATGGAATAAGTCATTGAAAATTTATTCCATAAGAAAAAAGAGACTTGGCGGTTGAGAGACCACTATATAAAGGACCCAAGGCAAGGCTTAGAAAATAATCGAAGTATTCTTGCCTGGGCTCTCTCCCTCTCCTCCCTTCTTCCTCTTGGCCGGCCACAAGGTTCTTCTCCCTTCTTCTTGCCGTGAGCACAAGGAGAAGCATCGAGGCAATGAAGTTCTTCCATTGGGACGATCTTCCTCTCCATCCATCATCACCTTGGGATTGGGCGCAAGTCATCTTCCTCCTTCTCGCCGGAATTGTGATTCCGGTCGACCTTAGTAGTGAGTTTTTCTGATGTGATTATTTCTCTCTTGGTTGTTCTTGTCGCGTTCTCGGAGAATCTAGTAATTCTCGAGAACACGAAACTCGTGGCTTTGCGAAGTCATCCCGAAGATACTCGGCGTGGACGTGAATAGAGGCGGAGCTTCCGAGGGATGCTTACGGTTGGATCTCATCCCTTCCTTCGAGTTACGCGAGGTAATAAGTAAATTAGTTTACGTTTCTGCAAAATTTTAAATATATGATCATGTCTACACAAGAAAAAGTTGCATGCTTAGATGTGTGGTTAAATAATTTGATAAATTATTTATGCTAAATCTTCCGTTACATGTAATTAATTTTAAAATTACGAACCCGCATCCATGTCAACATGCACCCGGACCCAACACATTATTATATCAGGATTAAGAGCATGTACTCCATAATATCAGAGGTCTAATTCAAATATATAGTCAGTATAAATTGAATCTCCTCAATATCGGTCCTGCTCAATACACACAAAGTGCACTAGTGTAATTCACTGGTCAAGATAAACCAATACCAAATTACACTACATCCATCCCGATGGTTTGTCTAAATTCATCTCGGTTGTGTGCCTCTACTTATACATTACAAGGGGCTGATAACATGATCTTCTGTGTGACACGACACACCATATTATCTATAATTTAAAGTATTAGACAATATGCACAAAAATAACTAATATAAATATACAAATAGTGATTATGTGATTCTCTTTCGAAATATAAATGGCTATATAAAAGCAAGACTTTTAGTATATATTCTAACATTTATAGGCTACAATAGGGACCATGAGGAGGAGTTGGTTTTGGTCTCCTAACGGATCCTCAACCCGATCTATTAATAATAGCCCGCTCCACTAAAGCGTTATTGTTGAACTACTGCACCAACCCCATAATAAAATATGGGCTTTTCTTATTATGTGTACATCTCCCCATGTTTAAGATATCGCATGTTCTTTAATTAATTAAATTATTGACAATTTAATTAATTATCATCTAACTCCAAGAGTAGTACCACTCAACTTCATTATCATATCGGGCCAAGTCCACCTGTAGGGTTTACATGATAATCCTTATGAGCACCTCAAGGGGACATCATCAGCCAAAATAATTAGGACACAATTTCCTCCTATAATCAACGACACACCATATAAATAATATTATTTCTCAATTTATCGAGCCTATTGACTTATCAAATAAATCTCGCCCATTGGTAAATTAAAGAAATAAATATTAAGTACATGTGCCCGTTATTATATCGGGATTAAGAGCGTGTACATCCATAATAACCGAGGTCTTATTCGATTATATAGTCAGTATAAATCGAACAACCTCAAAATAGTCCTGCTCAATACATACAAAGTGCACTAGTGTAATTCTATTGTCAAGATAGATTAATACCAAATTACACTACAACCATTCCAATAGTTTGTCCAAATCCATCTCGGTTGTGAGCTAGTACTTATACTTTTCAAGGAACTGATAACATAATCTTCTGTATGACACCACACACCATGTTATCTACAATGTGAAGTAACAGACAATTGCATACATATAACAAATATAAAATGCAAACAAATGACCACTGTGATTCTTATTCCAAAATAGATGTTCATAAAAAATCTAGGCTTATAGTATACATCTTAACACCATCGATTATCAACCATTGAATTCTACTCAAGTTAATATGACCCAACTTAGATGCCAAAGATATGTTTGGTTCATTTTCGAAGGTTCTTTTCTCTTATTAGAATTAGAAGATGTGTTATTAATTTCCATTTGCATTGTGGGAGTTATTGGATTCAGAGTATATAAATTGCCAACTAGCGCACCAGAACAGATAATCACCCTATTCTTTTTTATAACAACTTGTTGGTGCCAGAACCACCAGATCGAACCTGGTTTTGATAATGGCAAAGGGTTCAAAGTTAAGTTTGTATTCTTGTCTGACGAATTTACCAAGTGTGCAGGAAAGACCTAGTACACCTAGGCACTGTTGGGTATGGCTTGGCGGGTTTCCATAGCGAATGGGGTTTATATAGGGCTAAGATAGGGACCAAGAGGAGGAGTTCGATCTTGGCCCACTAATGGATCTAAAATCAATCCATTAATGAATATCCATTCCACTAAAGGATCTCCATCGAACTTCCTCACCAACCCCCATATTTTCATATAGGCTCCACCAATTATGAGTCATCCATCCCCCCGTGTTTAAGGTATCGAATAACCGTCGATTAATTTAAATTACTGACAATTTTAATTAATCGACTTCTGGCACCTTGACTAGTACCACTCAACCTTATCATCATGTTCGATCAAATCCACCTGCAGGGATTAACATGATGAACCTTTTGAGCTCATCAAGGGGGCATCATCATCCTGACTCAATAGGACACGGATTTCGTCAATAATCAATGACACACCATATAATTAATATTATTTCCCAACTTACCAGGCCTATCGATTTAGTAGAATAAATCTCGCCCATTGATAAATCAAAGAAATAATTATTAACTATACATGCCCATTATTATATCAGGATTTAGGGATTGTACTCCATAATAAATCCGAGGTCTAATCCAATTATCAAGTCAGTAGAAATTGGATGACCTCTGGTTTTGGTCTTGCTCAATGCACTCAAAGTACACTAGTGTAATTCTATGGTCATGATAAACCACACCTAATTACACTACAACCATCTCGATGGTTTGTCCAATTCTATCTCAGCTGTGGGCCTCTACTTATACTATGCAAGGAACCGATAACTGTTGGTGCAGGAAGCACCATATCGAACCTTGTTTTGATATTGGCAAAGGATTCAAAGTTAAGTTTGTTTGTGATCTAACAATATTCACTGAGTGTGCAGGAAAAGTCCTAACGAAGGGCTGCTAGGCACCTGGCGAAGGACTGCCAGGAAACAAAGTCCTAGCGAAGGGCTGCTAGGCACTGGCGAAGGGCTGCCAGGATAAAAAGCCCTAGCGAAGGACTGCTAGGCACTTGGCGAAGGAATGCCAAGATAAAAAGACCTAGCGAAGGACTGCTAGGCGCCAGGCGAAGGACAGTCTGGGACTGAAGCCCTAGCGAAGGAATGCTAGGCACCGAGCGAAGGGCAGCTCGGCATCCAAGACCTGACAAAGGACCGTCAGGCAAAAGTCCAACCAGAGGAACAGTTGGCATCAGGTAAATTCTCCCGAGAGGAGTAGGTGAGGACGCGTTCCCCGTCGAGGGAACAGTAGGCGTCGGTTCGACCTAGGGCTCCATTTTGGAGACCAAAGTCAGAACCAAGACAGCTAAGGCTGTATAAACTAACCACTTAATGTTTTGTTGTGTTTTGGACTAACCCTGGATGCAGGACCGAAGGAACGAGTGTCTGCAGCTCAGAGTGCATCAAAGGAGTGAGGCAACAGCTGACCAGGGCGCTCGGAGTGTCCCGGGCGCCCCCAAGGTGAACACAAAACACACAAGCAAAAAGTACGCTTCGACAGTACATACTGCGGGCGCCCCCAAGGTGCATACAAAACAAGTCAAGAGGAAAAGGCTTCGAATAGCTGCTGGGCCGGGCGCCCCCGTTGCTCCCGGGCACCCCCTGCGCTGCGGGCGCCCCATGCGCAACCCTCGAACCAGAACCCCTCGAAGCCAAGAAGATAGAACTTTGACCCGGTCAATCCGAGCGCCCCGAGCGCTCCGGGCGCCCCGGTCAAAGCGGATCCAGAGGATCAGACGCGACCGAGACTTTGGCGGATCAAAGGCCACGTGGGGGCGCCCCCGACGTCCCGGGCGCCCCCAGGCCCTATATAAAGGGCCATTGACCAAGGCTTCAGAGCATCACTTTGAATCAACGCTTCTACGCTCTTCCGCTCTCACGCCTTGCTCCGGAAACTGCCCAACTCGAGCCGACGATGTCCCGCTGCTCCGAAAAAGTCGATCTACCCCGGACGTCGGTAAAAGAGCTATTTAAAAAGTTTACTGAACTTAATTCTATAATTCTTTGTAAACTATTTTGCGCCTAATATAGAATTGCCCAAAGTAAACGGTCAACGATTGTGGGCCTTGGAGTAGGAGTCGACACAGGCTCCGAACCAAGTAAAAACGACTGCGTCTCTGTGTTATTGTTTTTGTTTTATTTCCGCTGTGCACTTGCTCTTAATTTTCCCAAGAAAAATGAATACCGATATTCACCCCCCCCCCTCTATCGGTTCTATCGATCCAACAATAACATGATCTTCCGTATGTCACCTCACACCATGTTATCTTCAATACAAAGTAAAGGACTTTTATGCATATACTAATATAAATACACATCTAGTGTTGTTGTGATTATCTTTTCAAAAATATAGATGTTCTTATATAAAAAGAGCAAGTCTTTTAATATACACATCTAACAATCTCCCACTTATACTCAAAGACTCTGCTATTCTCTCACTGCCATACATCTGACTCCCATATCCTCCACATGTCGGTCAAAATCTCTTGCTGGATGAGCTTTAGTGAAAGGATCCGCCAGGTTGTCCTCCGATACAATCTTGGTGACAGCTACTTCTCCTCGCTTTACGATTTCTCGTATCATGTGGTACTTGCGCTCTATGTGTTTACTCGCCTTATGGGCTCGTGGTTCCTTCGAGTTTGCAACTGCACCATGGTTATCACAAATGATTGTGATAGATCTGGGCAAACTAGGAATCACATCAAAATCCATGATGAGATCCTGAGCCATACTGCTTCCTTAGCTGTCTCTGAGGCTGCCACGTACTCAGCTTCCATGGTGGAGTCTGCCACACATTTCTACTTGACACTCATCCAAACAATGGCTCCACCTCCTAATGTAAACACAAATCCTGAGGTAGACATACTCTTGTCCCTATCTGACTGGAAATCTGAATCCATATAACCCACAAGGACTAATTGGTCTGCCCAGTAAACCAGCATATAATCCCTAGTCCATCTCAGGTATTTCAATATATGCTTTACAACAGTTCAATGTCCCTGTCCAGGGTTACTCTGATATCTACTGACCATGCCCACGACAAAGCAGATATTTGGTCTCGTGCACAACATAGCATACATGAGGCTTCCTACAGCCAATGCATAAGGAACCACCTTCATTTCCTCTATCTCCTTTGATGTTTTCGGACACATCTCCTTGGATAGAGGAACTCCTTGCCTGAAAGGTAAAAAATCATTCTTGGAGTTTTCTATGCTAAAACGAGTCAAGTCAGTGTCAATGTATGAAGCTTAGGATAAACACAACATCCTTTTCTGGCGATCCCTTATGACCATGATCCCAAGGATGTGTCCTGCTTCTCCTATGTCATTCATATCGAACTGTTCAGACAACCAAACTCTTACGTCTGACAACACTTTGACATTGTTGCCAATTAACAAAATGTCGTCTATGTAGAGTACAAGAAACACCACTATGTTTCCGTCACACCTCTTATATACACATGACTAATCTGGGCTTTGAATAAATCCATATGACTGGATTACTTTATTAAAGCGGATGTTCCAAGATCGTGAAGCTTGCTTCAATCCATAAATGGATCAATTAAGCTTGCACACTAGATGCTCTTTGCCCTTTGCAATGAACCCTTCTGGTTGCATCATGTAGGTGGTCTCCTCAAGACATTCGTTAAGGAAAGTTGTCTTGATGTCCATCTGCCATACCTCATAGTCCATATGAGCAGCAATAGATAAGAGAATCTGGATAGACTTAAGCATGACTACCAGCAAAAAGGTCTCCTCATAATCGATACCCTCTTTCTGAGTATACCCTTTCTCAACAAGCCTATCTTTGAAGGTCTCAACCTTCCTATCCGATCTTCTCTTTCTCTTGTAGATCCACTTGCATCCAATGGCTTTTACACCATTGGGTGGTTCTACTAGCTCCTAGATGTGATTAGAATCCATAGATTCTATCTCAGAGTTCATTATCCTTTGCCAAGAATCTGTATCCTTATCTTGGAGGACCTCGTCATAGGTCCAGGGATCTAGTTCATGTTCACCAAGGACCAAGTCCAAAGACTCTCCCAAAAACATGAACCTCTCAGGCTATCTAGCAACCCTCCCACTACGATGAGGTACCACCTGTGTATCTTCTTTGACACGCGGTGCAGTGACTTGTGATGAATCCTCTTGTACAGTTGGTTTTAAGGTTGGAACATCCCCTCTTAACTCTTCAAGCACTAGTCTACTCCTAGGCTTGTGGTTCATCACATAGTTTTCTTCTAAGAATCTGGAATTCGTGCTAACGATTACCTTCTAATCCTTAGGACTATAGAACAAACCACCTTTGGTTCCTCTAGGATAGCCTATAAACAGATGTACTTCCGTACGAGATTCCAACTTATCAGTATCTCCCTTCAGCACATGTGATGGACTACCCTAAATCTGAACATGCCCTAGACTAGGCTTGTGCCCAGTCCTCAGTTCTGTGGGAGTAGAAGGGGCTGACTTAGATGGAACCAAGTTTAGTATGTACGCTGTCATTTCCAGAGCATATCCCCAGAACGAATCTGGCAACTCAAAGTAGCTCATCATTGACCTAACCATCTCCATAAGAGTCCTATTCCTTTTTCTGCCACACCGTTCTATTGGGGCATACCGGGTGCAGTCAACTGGGATTGAATCCCAACCTCTGATAAGTAGGTCCTAAACTCACCCAAAAAGGTATTCGCCACCACAATTTGATCGCAGTGTCTTGATACTTTATCCTCGATGTTTCTCCACATCAACCTTGAATTCTTTGAACTTATCAAAGAATTCAGATTTGCAGCACATCAGGTAAATGTATCCATACCTTGAATAATCGTCAATAAAAGTGACTAAGTATTCAAAGCCACATCTAGCTTGGATGGACATAGGACCACACAAATCAGAATGAACTAGTTCTAACACATCATTGGCCCGCTACACCATAGCCTTGAAAGGCCTCTTGGTCATCTTACCTTCCAAGCAAGACTCACAGGTCGGGAAGTCTTCCACCACCAATGAACCCAAGGGCCCATCGGCTATCAACCTCTGAATCCTACTAAGGTTAATATGACCAAGCCTAAGGTGCCAAAGATATGTCTAGTTCATTTTAAAAGTTTCCTTTCTCTTATTTAGGATAGATGATGAGCTATTGTCCTCTATTTGCATCGTGGGAGGTTTTGGTTCTAGAGTATACAGATTACCAACCATAGTACCCGAACAGATAATCTCTCTATTTCTCTTTATAACAACTCTGTTATTAAAAGCAATAGAATATCCATCCTTTATTAATTTAGAAACCGAAATTAAATTCTTTCTAAAAGAAGGTATATATAAGCAATCTCTCAAAACCAACACTTTATTTCTCTCAAAAGATAAATAAAAGTCTCCCACTGCAACTGCTGCCACCTCCGTAGCATTGCCCACGTAGACGACGATTTCCCCATCAGCTAACCGTCGGGTTTCCTGGAACTCCTGTAGAGTATTGTAGACATGATCAATGGCTCCCGTATCTACGCACAAGGTACAGGTAGATAGCACCGCTAAACATGTTTCAACTACTAAGCATGAAGAAATACCTTTGTCTTGATAACGGAGACAGTTCGCCTTCCAGTGTCCAGTTTGCTTACACATGAAGCACTTGCCTTTCGGCTTCTTCACGCCAGTCCGAGGTCCCTGCGATGCTGTTGTTGCCTTCTTGAACTCACCTTGTTTCTTCTTCTTCCTGCCTTTCGGCACAGAAGGAAAACCCTCTGAGTCACTAAATCCTGCAAACTCTAACGAAATTGACCCTTTGCCGCCTGGAGTTCTCCTATCTGTTCCCCCAACGCATACTCATCCTTATTCATGTTATAGTTGAGTCGGAGCAACTCAAAACTCCTAGGCAGAGACTGGAGTATAATATCGACATGGGTTTCGCCATCGATTTGTGCTCCCAGTACCTCAATCTCATTGAGGTGAGTCATCATTTTCAGGAAATGATCNGGGAGCATGCCCACTTATAACTCGAGTGACCGAGAGTCTGGACACCGCCCTGATGGGTATGGCTTGGCAGGTTTCCCTAGCGAATACTTGGTCATCCTTGAGAGACCTCTCCATATCTATGATTAAAAAATTAATCCAGATAGAGTCCCGTCTCCCAACGACCACCTCGTCATCGTATCGATCAGTACGAATTACAACATGACCAATCACAAAGATCGAGCCTTGTAATTCTCCTAACCAAACGACCGCGGAAGAGACGACGAGTGGATCGCCAGTTTTTGTGTTTATAATCGGGGTCCAATTAATTAATTATCAACATGATTAACAAATAATCACAACCACAATAATTAATTAATTACACATAAAATGTCGAGACGAAATAAGTAGCTAAGGAAGAGAATTATACTTTCCATTACCTCGTAGCCTTCTACCTTATGTCCCTTCCCATCCCGGACGTCGTGTGGGCGATGAGCTACCGAGAACCGAGATCACCAAGGGTATCCAATTGATCTCCTTCCCTCTCCTTTACTTGCACCGAGAACAAACCCTAATTATAGGGTTTCGGCCAGCGCCCTTTACCTCTCCACCGCCCGCCGCTGAGCTCCTCCAGCCGCTGCTGAACTCTATCGACCAGGGGACTTAAGTAATGAAGGAGAAGATGATGTAGAGACGATGAGGCTCCTCTTCTTCCCTTGTAAGCTTGCCGCCGCCACCCCTCTATACCTCACCGCCGGCGCTTACAACGCCACCCTCCAAGTCGCCGGTGCCTCTTCTCTACCTTCTCAAGCTTCCACCAGTCACAACTGGAATAGAGGCTCTTCCTTGCGCCAAGGATCAGGAGAAGAGAAGTTGGTGGAAAGAAGGTTTCTTCTTCCACCTAGCCGCCGGTTGCCCTAGGAGAGAGAAAGTGAGGGAGAGGAGTGAAAAGCCAAGCCTTGATCAATTAGCCTTGGTTTCATGATCCCATGGGGTATTTATAGGGCTAAGGTAGGGACCATGAGGAGGAGTTAGGTCTTAGTCCACTAATGGATCTAAAACCAATCCATTAATGAAGATTCATTCTACTAAAGAATCTCCATTGAACTTCCTCACCGACCCATATTTTCATATGAGCTCCACCTATTATGAGTCATCCATCCCCCCGTGTTTAAGATATCGAATGCCCGTCGATTAATTTAAATTACTTACAATTTTAATTAATCAACTTCTGGCTCCTTGACTAGTACCACTCAACCTTATCATCATGTCGGATCAAATCGACCTGCAGGGTTTAACATGATGAACCTTTTGAGCTCATCAAGGGGGCATCATCATCCCGACTCACCAGGACACGGATTCCGTCAATAATCAATGACACACCATATAATTAATATTATTTTCCAACTTACCGGGCCTATCAATTTAGCAGAATAAATCTCGCCCATTGGTAAATCAAAGAAATAATTATTAACTATACGTGCCTGTTCTTATATCGGGATTTAGGGATTGTACTCTATAATAAATCCGAGGTCTAATGCAATTATCAAGTCAGTACAAATTGGATGACCTCTGGTTTTGGTCCTGCTCAATGCACACAAAGCACACTAGTGTAATTCTATGGTCAAGATAAACCATACCTAATTACAATACAACCATCTCGATGGTTTGTCCAAATCCATCTCGGTTGTGAGCCTCTTACTTATACTATGCAAGGGATTGATAACATGATTTTTCGTGTATTACCACACACCATGTTATCTACAGTGCATAGTATTGGACTTTTATGCATATACTAATGTAAACACGTATCTAGTGTTGTTGTGATTCTCTTTTCAAAATATAGATGGTCTTATAAAATAGAACAAGTCTTTTAGTATAGACATCAACAATCTCCCACTTATACTCAAAGACTCTGCTGTTCTCTCGCTGCCATACATCTGACTCCCATATCCTCCACATGTCGGTCAAAAGCTTTCGCTGGAAGAGCTTTAGTGAAAGGATCTGCCAGGTTGTCCTCCGATGCAATTTTGGCGACAACAACTTCTCCTCGCTTTACATTTTCTCGTATCAGGTGGTACTTGCGCTCTATGTGTTTAATCGTCTTATGGGCTCATGGTTCCTTCAAGTTTGCAACTTCACCACTATTATCACAAAAGATTGTGATAGATCTAGGCAAACCAGGAATCACATCCAAGTCCATGATGAAGTTCCTGAGCCATACAGCTTCCTTGGCTGCCTCTGAGGCTGCCACATACTCAGCTTCCATGGTAGAGTCCGCCACACATTTCTGCTTGACACTCCTCCAAACAATGGCTCCACCACCTAAAGTAAACACAAACCCCAAGGTAGACTTACTCTTGTCCCTATCTGACTGAAAATCCGAATCCGTATAACCCACAGAGACTAATTGGTATGCCCGGTAAATCAGCTCTAGTCCGTCTCAGGTATTTCAATATATGCTTTACCGCAGTCCAATATCCCTGTCCAGGTGCCCATGGCAAAGCAGATATCTGGTCTCGTGCACAACATAACATACATGATGCTTCCTACAACCGATGCATAAGGAACCACTTTCATTTCCTCTATCTCCTTTGATGTTTTCGGACACATCTCCTTGGATAGAGGAACTCCATGCCTGAAAGGTAGAAACCCTTTCTTGGAGTTTTCCATGCTAAAACGAGCTAGGACAGTGTCAATGTATGAAGCTTGGGATAAGCACAACATCCTTTTCTGGCGATCCCTTATGACCTTGATCCCAAAGATGTGTCCCGCTTCTCCTAAGTCCTTCATATCAAACTGTTTGGACAACCAAACCCTTACGTCTGACAACACTTTGACATTGTTGCCAATTAACAAAATGTCGTCTACGTAGAGTACAAGAAACACCACTACGTTTCCGTCACACCTCTTATATACACATGACTCATCCAGGCTTTGAATAAATCCATATGACTAGATTACTTCATCAAAGAGGATGATCCAAGATCACGAAGCTTGCTTCAATCCATAAATGGATCGATTAAGCATGCACACTAGATGCTCTTGCCCTTTGCAATGAACCCTTCTGGTTGCTTCATGTAGATGGTCTCCTCAAGACTTTCGTTAAGGAATGTTGTCTTAACGTCCATCTGCCATACCTCATAGTCCATATGAGCAACAATAGATAAGAGAATCCGGATAGACTTAAGTATGACTACCGACGAAAATGTCTCCTTAAAATCGATACCCTCTTTCTGAGTATACCCTTTCGCAACAAGCCTAGCTTTGAAGGACTCAACCTTCCCGTCTGATCCTCTCTTTCTCTTGTAGATCCACTTGCATCGAATGACTTTTACACCATTGAGTGGTTCTACTAGCTCCCAGACATGATTAGAATTCATAGATTCAATCTCAGAGTTCATTGCCCTTTGCCAAGAATCTGCATCCTTATCTTGGAGGGCCTCGTCATAGGTCCAGGGATCCAGTTCATGTACACTAGGGACCAAGTTCGAAGACTCTCCCAAAAACATGAACATCTTGGGTTGTCTAACAACCCTCCCACTACGACGAGGTACCACCCGTGTATCTTCTGTGACACGTGGTGCAGTAACTTGTGGTGTATCCTCTTGTACAGTTAGTCCTAAGGTCAGAACGCCCCCTCTCAATTCTTCAAGAACTAGTCTACTCTTGGGCTTGTGGTTCATCACATAGTCTTCTTCCAAGAATCTGGCATTCGTGCTAATGATTACCTTCTGATCCTTAGGACTATAGAACAGACTACCTTTCGTCCCTCTAGGATAGCCTACGAACAGACATACTTCCGTATGAGATTCCAACTTATCAGTATCTCCCTTCAGCACATGTGCTGGACTACCCCAAATCCGAACATGTCCTAGACTAGGTTTTCGCCCAGTCCACAGTTCTATGGGAGTAGAAAGGACTGACTTAGATAGAACCAAGATCAGTATGTACGCTGCTGTTTCTAGAGCATATCCCCAGAACGAATCTGGTAACTCGGAGTAGCTCATCATTGACCTAACCATCTCCATAAGAGTCCTATTCCTTCTTTCTGCCACACCATTCTGTTGGGGCATACCGGGCGCAGTCAGCTGGGACTGAATCCCAACTTCTGATAAGTAGGTCCTAAACTCACCCAAGAGGTATTCGCCACCACGATCTGATTGCAGTGTCTTGATACTTTTACCTCGATGTTTCTCCACATCATCCTTGAATTCTTTGAACTTATCAAAGCATTCAGACTTGTGGCACATCAGGTAAATGTTTCCATACCTTGAATAATCGTCAATAAAAGTGACGAAGTATTCAAAGCCACCTCTAGCTTGGATGGGCATAGGACCACACAAATCAGAATGAACTAGTTCTAACACATCTTTGGCCCTATACCCTTTAGCCTTGAAAGTCCTCTTGGTCATCTTAGCTTCCAAGCAAGACTCATAGGTCGGGAAGTCTTCCACCACCAATGAACCCAAGGGCCCATCGGCTATCAACCTCTGAATCCTACTAAGGTTAATATGACCAAGCCTAAAGTGCCAAAGATATGTCTGGTTCATTTTAGAAGGTTCCTTTCTCTTATTTAGGTTAGATGATGAGCTATTGGTCTCTATTTGCATCATGGGAGTTTTTGGTTCTAGAGTATACAGACTGCCAACCATTGTACCCGAACAGATAATCTCTCTATTTCTCTTTATAACAACTTTGTTATTAAAAGCATTAGAATATCCATCCTTTATTAATTTAGAAACCGAAATTAAATTCTTTCTAAAAGAATGTACATATAAGCAATCTCTCAAGACCAACACTTTATTTCTCTCAAACGATAAATAAAAATCTCCCACTACAACTGCTGCCACCTCCGTAGCATTGCCCATGTAGACAACAATTTCCCCATCAGCTAGCCGTCGGGTTTCCTGGAACCCCTACAGAGTATTGCAGACATGATCAGTGGCTCCCGTATCTACGCACCAGGTACTGGTAGTTAGCACCGCTAAACATGTTTTAACGACTAAGCACGAAGAAATACCTTTGTCTTGACGACGGGGACAGTTCGTCTTCCAGTGTCCAGTTTGCTTACACGTGAAACACTTGCCTTTCGGCTTCTTCACGCCAGTCCGAGGTCCCTTCAATGCTGTTGCTGCTGCCTTCTTGAACTCACCTTGTTTCTTCTTTTTCCTGCCTTTTGGCACAGAAGTAGAAACCCTCTGAGTCACTAAGGCCTGCAAACTCTGACGAAACAACCCCTCTGCCGCCTAAAGTTCTCCCAGGAGTTCCCCCAATGTATACTCATGCTTATTCATGTTATAGTTGAGCCAGAACTGCTCAAAACTCCTAGGCAGAGATTGGAGTATTATATCGACTTGGGTTTCCCCGTCTATTTATCCTCCAAGAACCTCAATCTCATTGAGGCGGACCATCATTTTCAGGACATGATCCCTTACGGATGCCCCTTCGACCATAGTAGTCATCATCAAGTTCTTCATCGCAACCTGCCTAGCGGCCCGACCCTGGTGTCCGAAGAGCTCTTTGATGTTCAGCATCATGTCACAAGCAGTGGGCATGACCTGATGCTAATGTTGCAATACATTCGACATAGATGCCAGAATATAACACCACGCTATCTCATCTGCCTTGATCAACTTTTTGTAATGCTCCCTCTGCTCTTCACTAGAGTTCTCGCTAGGCTTTTCGGGACAATCCTCAAAGAGCACATATTTGTACTCTTCAGCAGTAAGGACAATGCCTAGGTTTCTTTTCCAGTCAATGTAATTTGGTCCAGTAAGTTTGTTCTCCTTAAGTATGGTTGCTATGGGATTGAAGGCCATTTTGAAAATTCTAAGAATCACAACATACACTACTTTAGAATTCGAAAATAAATTGATTCCTCAAACAATAAATTTTCCCCGAGGATTTAATTACAAAATGCTTGGCTAAGCATGTGTCGTATTTAATTACAAAAATTAAATACTACCTAGCTTCGTCAACCCCGAGGATTTAATTAATTTACAAAAATAGCACAACCATCACATACATCAATTATTTGGCTATGATTAGTTGGAATCTAGTGTCTGCAACACAAAGTTAGCTTACGCACATCCACATATCATCCAGCAAATAAAATATATGAAATAATGCAAAAATTAACCAATCCTAAACACACAAAACCGGAAACCTCAGCTCTGATACCAATTGATGGGTATGGCTTGGCGGGTTTCCTTAGCGAATACTTGATCATCCTTGAGAGACCTCTCCATATCTACGGATTAAAAAATTAATCTAGATGGAGACCTGTCTCCCAACGACCATCTCATCATCGTATCGTTTAGTACGAATTACAACTTGGCCAATCACAAAGATCGAGCCTTGTAATTCTCCTAACCAAATGACCGCGGAAGAGACGATGAGTGGATCTCCGATTTTTGTGTTTATAATTGAGGTCCAATTAATTAATTATCAACATGATTAACAAATAATCGCAACCACAATAATTAATTAATTACACATAAAATGACGAGACGAAATAAGGAGCCAAGGAAGAGAATTATACCTTCCATTATCTCGTAGCCTTCTACCTTATGCCCCTTCCCTTCCTGGATGTCGTGTGGGCGACGAGCTACCGAGAACCGAGATCACCAAGGGTAACTAATTGATCTCCTTCCCTCTCCTTTACTTGCGCCGAGAACAAACCCTAATTATAGGGTTTCGGCCGGCACCCCTTTACCTCTCCACCGCTCGCCGCCGAGCTCCTCTAGCTGCTGCTGAACTCCGGCGACCAGGGGACTGAAGTAATGAAGGAGAAGGTGATGTAGGAAGTGAAGAAGAAGAGAAGATGAGGCTCTTCTTCTTCCCTTGTAAGCTTGCCGCCGCCGCCCCTCTATACCTCACCGCCGATGCCTACAACGCCACCCTCCAAGTCGTCGGTGCCTCTTCTCTACCTTCTCAAGCTTCCACCGGTCACAACTGGAAGAGAGTCTCTTCCTTGTGCCAAGGATCAAGAGAAGAGAAGTTGGTGGAAAGAAGAAAGAAGGTTTCTTCTTCCACCTAGCCGTCGGGTGCCCTAGGAGAGAGAAAGTGATGGAGAGGAGAGAAAAGCCAAGTTTTGATCAATTAGCCTTGGTTTCATGATCCCATGGGGTATTTATAGGGTTAAGATAGGGACCAAGTGGACGAGTTGGGTCTTGGCCCATTAATGGATCTAAAATCAATCCATTAATGAAGATCCATTCCACTAAAGGATCTCCATTGAACTTCCTCACCAACCCCCATATTTTCATATGACATCCACCTATTATGAGTCATCCATCCCCCCTATGTTTACGATATCGAATGCCCGTCGATTAATTTAAATTACTGACAATTTTAATTAATCAACTTCTGGCTCCTTGACTAGTACCACTCAACCTTATCATCATGTCGGATCAAATCGACCTGCAGGGTTTAACATGATGAACCTTTTGAGCTCATCAAGGGGGCATCATCATCTTGACTCACCAGGACACGGATTCTGTCAATAATCAACGACACAACATATAATTAATATTATTTCTCAACTTATCGGGCCTATCGATTTAGCTGAATAAATCTCGCCCATTGGTAAATCAAAAAAATAATTATTAACTATACATGCCCGTTATTATAACGGGATTTAGGGATTGTACTCCATAATAAATCTGAGGACTAATCTAATTATCAAGTCAGTACAAATTGGATGACCTCTGGTTTTGGTCCTGCTCAATGCACATAAAACACATTAGTGTAATTCTATGGTCAAGATAAACAACACTTAATTACACTACAACCATCCCGATGGTTTGTCCAAATCCATCTCGGTTGTGAGCCTCTTACTTATACTATGCAAGGGGCTGATAACACGATCTTCCGTGTGTCACTACACACCATGTTATTTACAATGCACAGTATTGGACTTTTATGTATATACTAATGTAAACACGTATCTAGTGTTGTTTTGATTCTCTTTTCAAAATATAGATGATCTTATAAAAAAGAACAAGTCTTTTAGAATAGACATCTAATAGACATACCTGGCCGAGCGTGGACAGCCACGCCCGACCATCGTCGAGGTCGGTGGGTGCGTGGGAGCATGTCCACTTATAACTCGGGTGATTGAGAGTCTGGATACCGCTCGACTTACCGGACCGAGCGTGGACAACCACGCCTGACCATCGTCGAGGTTGGTGGGTGCGTGGGATCATGCCCACTTATAACTCGGGTGACCGAGAGTCAGGATACCGGCCGACTTACTCTTCGTCTCTTCTCGATCAGGAAGAAGCTGGATCTTCTCCTTTTGTTCTCTCAGTTCGGCCCAAGGAGAAGACAACACCATGTTACAACTAGCAGGGGGGCTCGGAATGCCTTCCGTACCACCGTCCGGACATCGTCGACATAGCATCGACGTGCCACCTTCTGGTCGCCTCTGACTTCTCCCACTTGATCACCAACGGGGAACTTCACCTTAAGTAGAAGGTAGATGCTACCTCTCTGAACTCATTATGTGGTGGTCTACCCAAGATGACATTGTAAGTAGAGGGTGCATCCACTATCAAGAAGGTCAACCATCGGGTCCTCTTCAGGGGCTCTTCTTTGAGTGAATGGCCAACTTGATTTGGCCTATTGGCTGGACATCGTTTCCCGTGAACCCAAAGAGGGGTGTGGCCACGGGCTGTAACTCACTGGCTTCGATTTGCAACTGCTCGAATGCCTTTTTGTACAAAATATTCACAAAACTACCAGTGCCCACAATGTTGGTTAGGTATGGCTTGGCGGTTTCCAAGACAACCACAGGGTTGAACCCGAGAGACCTCTCTATGTCTATGGATTAAATATTTAATCCGAATAGAGAACCATCTCCCATTCGACCGTCTCGTCATCGTGTTAATTTATCCAAGTTACAACTTGGCCAAAACCGAGGTTAAGGCCTTGTAACTTTCTGGATTAATTAACCGTGAAAAAGACAATAATTTGGATCGTCGGTTTTTGTGATTATGTTCGGGGTCCAGTTAGTTAATTATTTTCTATGATAATGAATCAAATTAACCAACTAACATACATAAAATGATGAAGCAAAGTAGCATGACACAAATAAACATACGAAAGGAAAAACGAAGCTCAGGAGAGTTATACCTCGCTGTTTACCTCGCAGCCTTCTACCTTATGACGCTCCCCTCCTGGACGTCGTGTGGGAGACTATCTACCAAGACACAGTGTCACTGAAGGCCTTGAATTAACCACCTTTCTTCAAGCTACTTCCAAGCCGCCGACACAAATCCTAGGGATTTCATGCGCCGGTTGTCTTTCTTCCTCTCCACCTCAACCCGCCGACCACCTTGAGTTCCAAGGTCCAGCCAACTTCAAGAGGACACCGAGAAGAAGGCTAGGAAGATGAAGAAGAAGGAAAAGAGGAAGAACAAATCTCCTTTTCCTCCTATACACACCCGCAGCCACCACCCTCTCCCTCTTTCAAGCCGCCGACGAACAATCAAGGTGAGTCCCATGATTCTGGCTGCCTACCACCTCCACTCATGGATGCAACCTGTTCTTCCCATGAAGATGACACCAGCCACTAGAATGGAAGCAATGAAAGAGGAAGGTGATGGAGAATACAAAGCCCAAACTCTTCTCCTTCTTCCTCCTTGTTCCGGCGGCAAAAACACCACCAACAGCTGCCTTTCTCTTTTGCTCCGCTGGCTCCTGCTATCTCTGAGATTGCACCGGACAAAAGGGAGAGGAGTGGAAGAAGAAAGCGCCGGAGAAGAGGTCTCCTCCTCCCTCTTCTTCTCTTTGTTGCCGCCGACCACAAGGAAGGCTGTCGCAACCCTAAGAGAGAGGGTGGAAGAGGTTTTGGGATTTTGGCTCTTGGTGATTAATTCATTAACCCTGTTTCATGACTCCTATGGGGTATTTATAGCGCTAAGGTAGGGACCATGAGGAGGAGTTGGTTCTTGGCCCGCCAATGGATCCAAACCCGATCCATTAATGGTGATCCATTCCACTAAAGGATCCCCTTGTACTTCCTCACAAACCCTCATATTTTCATATGAGCTCCACATATTACGAGTCGTCCATTTCCCTGTGTTTAAGATATCGTATGCCCGATAATTAATTTAATTTACTGCTAATTAAATTAATTATCCTCTTGATCCTTGATTAGTACCACTCAACCTTTTCGTCATGCCGGACCATAGTCCACTTGCAAGATTTGACATGACGATCCTTTTGAGCTCACCAAGGGGGTATCATCATCCCGACTCACCAGGACACGGATTCCGTCAATAATCAACAGCACATCATATTATTAATATTATCTCCCAACTTACCGGGTCTATTAATCTAACGGAATAGATCTCGCTCATAGGTAAATCAAAGAAATAATAATTAATAATATATGCCCGTCATTATTTCGGGATTAAGAGATCATACTCCATAATAATATCTAAGGTCTAATCCAATTTACTAAGTCAGTACAAAAATTGGATGACCTCTCTTTTGGTCCTACTCAATGTACACAAAGTATACTAGTGTAATTCTATGGTTAAGATAAACCATACCTAATCACACTACAACCATGCCGATGGTTTGTTCAACTCCATCTCAGATGTGAGCCTCTTTCTTATACTTCGGCAAGGAACCTGATAACATGATCTTCTGTGTGTCACCATGCACCATGTTATCTACAATGCCAAGTACTAGACAATTTTATGCATATACTAATATAAACATATACTGTGTGATTTTACGATTCTCTTTAAAATGTAGATGCATCCTAACCAAAAGCAAGGCTTTCAGTATACATCCTAATAATCTCCCACTTATACTCAAAGACTTTGCTATATTCAATATGCCATACATCTGACCTCTAGATCCCTCACATGCCTAAAAGCTCTCGCTACTAAGGCCTTAGTGAAATGATCCATCTAGGTCATCTTCTGATGCAATCTAGGCAACAACAACTATTCCTCTTCTGGGTGGTACTTGCGCTCTATGTGTTAACTCGCCTTATGGACTCGTGATTCCTTCGAGTTTGCAACTGCACCATTTTAATCACATCAAATGTGATAGTTCCTAGTAAACCAGGAACCACATCGAAGTCCATCTTGAGGTTTCTGAACCATGTAGCTATATTGACTGCCTTACAGGTTGCCAGAATATCCAGCCTCCATAGTAGGGTCCATCACGCAGACACTGCGCAACACTCAACTATACAATGGTTCTGCCTCCTAAAAGTAAACACAAAACCCAAGGAATATTTATATATGCCCCTATTTAGATTGGAATTCTATATCCATATAACCTACAGGAAATTGGTCTGCCCGGTAAATCAGCATATAGTCCTTAGTCCTTCTTAGGCACTAATACATGCTTTTACCGCATTCCAATTTCCTTGACCTGGGTTACTCCGATATCTGTTACCCAAGCCCATGACACAATAGATATCTGGGCTCGTTTCTAACATACAAGAGACTTCCTCTAGCCGATGCTAGAGGAACCGTCATTACCTACTCTATCACCTTTGATAATCCAACATATCTCTTAGATAGAGTAGCTCCAAAACTGAAAAGTACAAAACTTTCCTTTGGAGGTATCCATTCTAGAATGAGCTAGGATAATGTTTTATATGAAGCTTGAGATAAGTACATCATCCTTGTCTGGAGATCCTTAGATCTTTGATCCCCAAGGGTGTGTCTTACTTCTCTCAAGTCCTTCATAATTATGTGGACAACCATACCCTTACGTCTGATAATATTTCGTTATTGTTGCCAACTAACAAAATATCATCTACGTATTATACAAGAATACCACTTCGTTTTGTCACATACAATGTCATCCGTCCTTTGAACAAATCCACATAGTTGGATTTTATCTTTTCAAAGCGGATGAACCATGTCATAGGTCTAGGGATCCAGCTCATGATCACTTAGGACCCAGTCCATAGACTCTCTAAGAAGATAAGACTTTTAGGTTGTCTAACAACCCTCCCACTATGATAAGGTACCCCTTGTGTATCTTCTGTGACACGAGGTGCAGTGTCCCGTGGTATTACCTCTTGTGCAGTTGGTACTAGGATCAGAATGCCCCTTTATTTAATTTACTCAGAGTAACTCTACACCTCGACTTGTGGTTTATTACATAGTCCTTTTCCTGAGAATCAGATATTCGTCTCAACGAATATCCTCTGATCCTTAGGACTAATAAACCACCTTATTGTTCCCTTAAGATAGCCTACGAACATATGCACTAGATTCCAACTTGTCCGTGTCTCTTTTCAGCACAAGTGCAGAACTACTCATAATCTGAACATGCCTTAGACAAGCCTTCGCTTAGTCCACATCTCTATGGTTTTAAGAGACTACTGACCTAGACAGAATCAAGCATATACACTGTCGTATCCAGGACTTATCACTTTGAACAAATTTGGCTAATCTCATAGTGGTTTATCATCTTCTTAACTATTAGCTTAAGAGGCTTTCTTCCTTCCATGTGTTGCACCATTCTGTTGGGGCGCACTAGGTGCTATGAATTAGGATCAAATCTCAATTCTCTGATAAGTAAGTCCTACAACTATCCCTAGAGGTATTTGCCATCATGATCTAATCAAAATGTCACAATACTTTTACTCTGATGTTTCTTCTGCATCAGACTTGAACTCTTTGATCTTATCAAGGTATTCAGTCTTGCAGTACATCAAGTAAATGTACTGTTTTCCCTTTAAATATTTGTTTATCAAATAAACAAAGTATTCAAGGGTGCCTCTATTCTAGATAGATTAAGGACTTATACTTATCAGGTCGAACCAATTCCTACATATTTTTGGCTCTATGCCCCTAGGCTTAGAACAAGCCTATTTGGTTTTGTTAGTTCCCAGGTAAGATTCAAAAGTATCTTAAGGAAGACAAGTCTTCCATTACCAATGAACTGAAGGGTTTATTGGTTGACCACTTTTGAATCCCACTAGAGGTTAACAAACCAAACCTTAGACCCAAAATATGTGTTTGGTTCTACTTGGAAGGAATCTTTTCCTTACTTTAGTTAAGATGATAAGCTATTAGTTGCATCATGGGAGTTGTTGGTTTTATGTACTAATTGCCTATCTATGTACTTTAATAGACATTCCTTCTATTCCACTTTTAACCAATAAAAGCAATAGAAAAGATCTTATTCCAGAAACTGAACAAAGTTCTTTCCGAAAACTAGGTACATAAAGACAATCTCTATAAAGCCAAAACTATGTCAACCTATGCTAATGACATAAATGAAATAGATAAAACTCCCACTGCAAAAAGTCATCTCCATAGCCCATTCATATAGTCAGTGATATCCTCCTCAGCTAGCTGTCGGGTTTCTTGGAACCCCTGCATAAAAATGCAGACATGATTAGTGGCATCCGTATCTACACACCAGGTACCGGTAGATATCACCGCTAAACATGTTACAACGATACAAGAAGAAAATATACCTGTGGTAATGTTGGTGCAAGTTGTATCAGTGATGTCCTCCTCTAAGTGTTTTAATGTTTGAACAAAGGAAGGGGAGTTAAGAGAGGAGTTACAAAATGAACCAAAGTCCTAGTAAACCTAGGCAAAAAGTCCTGGTTCGAAGAATTGAGCACTAAGTCCTGATCATGGATTGAGCACTAAGTCCTGGCAAAGGGCTGGGCACTGAAGTCCTGGTTCGAGGAATTGGGCACAAAGTCCTGGTCGAGAACTGGGCAAGAAGACTTGGCCAAGGGTTGGGCACCGAAGACCTGGTTCGAGGAATTGGGCACGAAGACCTGGCCGAGGGTTGGGCACCGAAGTCCTGAACTTAGGGTTTGGGCACGAAGTCTTGGTCCGAGGGACTGAGCAACTTAGCTGAGCGATGACTAAGGACAGAAGTAGAGGCAGGTCGGGGTTCGAACGTCTTGAGATCCGAGAGTATCGGAGGCTAAGCAAAAGCCCACCCGAAGGACTGGGTGGCAACCGTCTCCTAAATTGAGTAGGTGAAAGGCGCGTTCTCGGGGGTGGGAACTTGCGTCGGTTCGACCTAGGGCTTCATGGAGACCCGAAGTCAGAACCAAGAGAGCTACGGCTGTATCTAATGCTTGTTATGTTTTGGGACTAACCTAAGTTGCATGGTCGAAGGACTGGTCGTCTACAAGTGAGGTGCTTCACTGGGCCTAGGCGCCCGAATGGACACAGGCGCCCGAATGGGCTCCGGCGCCCGTATGGATATGGGCTCCGGCGCCCATATGGATACGGGCGCCCAAGTGTGAAGGTAAAATCCCAAACACAGCTGCGAAGCCACTAAACCAAGGCGGATCAGGCACCCGTGAGGTCACGGGTGCCCCCATCAGCTCAGGCTCCCAAGTGGAGGTGGATAAGCACTGACCGAGCCCGCGGATAAGGATTCGCGCAGGGAGGGCCACGTGTCAGGCGCCCACATCAACACAGGTGCCCGTATGAAGCCTATGAAAGGGGATTCAACCCCTCATCTTCAGACACAACTTCTACATTCATTCTAAGCCATTCTATGCGAAGCAAAAGTGATCAGACGAAGCTCTGCGACCAAGGAAGTTCCAGGTGGAAGTGCGCGACGCTTAGGAGTTCCGGATTGGCCGGATCGTCTGTTTCTATTTGGTTTATTTTAATTCAAGTTGCATTTCAATTCATATCTTGCTGCTTGTATATCAACTGTAAGACAAGTTTTCTCCGCCTCCGGAAATTCCGGAAAGGAGACCAATAGTGGACTCACGCCGAGTACATAGGCCTTGGACGTACTGACCCTGGGGGGTCGGGAACCAAGTAAATAAATCCCGCATGTCTATTGTCTTGTTTTTCGTTACTTTATTTTCCGCTGCATATTTGCTCTTTCTTAGTACGAAAATTTTACAACGATATTCACCCCCTCTATCGTTTTCTTCGATTCAACAGGTACTACTCTGACGAAGGGGACAATCTGTCTTCCAATGTCCAGTCTGCTTGCATACAAAGCACTTGCCTTTCGGCTTCTTTATGCACCCCTGAGGTCCCTGTAGCTCTTTCTTTACTCCAGCTTGTTTCTTCTTCTTCTTTCCTTTCGGTTTAGAAGTAGAAACTTCTTGAGCAATGAAAGTCTGTGAACTATGAAGAGAAAACCCCTCTGCTGCCTCGAGTTCTGTCAGAAGCTCTGCCCACAAATATGCACGATTGCCCATATTGTATCATAGGCGAAACTCCTCAAAACTCTTTGGTAGAGATAGGAGGATAAAACCGATCTGGGTTTCCCCATCAATTTTCGCTCCAAGGATTTTCATCTCCTTCAGCCAAGCCATCATTTTGAGAACATGTTCCTTTACAGGCATGCCCTCAACCAAGACAGTTGTCATCATGTTCTTCAAGACCTTATGCCTAGCGGCTCGATTACTCTCTCCGAAGAGTTCATCGAGTTTGGATATTTTATTACTGGTAATGGAAGAAGCCTGATTTTGATGACTCTCAGTCGTCTTGTCTACTTCTAGCCATTTTCTAAAATATTCAAACTCCTCTTCAGTGTTAATCTCGCTAGGTTTTTCGGCACAGAACTCGACAAGATCACTTTTGGGTTCCTCGGCAGCAAAGACAAAATCCATGTTTAATTCCCAATCCATATTGTTAGGGGCATTAAGTTGGTTTTCACTTTGAATTAGGTCAAGTGGGTCTAGATCCATTTTAAAGTACCTGGGAATCATAACAATCACACACTTTAGATTTCAAAAATAAATTGATACCTCAAAAACAATTTATTACAAAATCTACCAACACCTCAGAACACCGAGAATTACGCATGCCACGATGGTGTGGACGTATACGAATTCTACATTTGTGAGAGGAGGTTTTATCCATTAATTTTACTATCTTGCCATCCTAACTTTCTGACAAGTAAAATTAATGGTTGATCCTCTTCGACCCTACAAATAATAGCAGTGACTCTGATGGGGAGGATACTATTATTTGTATCTAAGTGTCTAACATTACACGACACTAAGAAAATTTATATCCGATTATGTGTCTTCCGATGGGGAAGTACACACGCTCTTCAATAATTTCCTAAAGTCTTTTCTGACCTAGTGATCCGCAGAACAAGCCCATCCGATGAGGAGGAAGACACTCAGAGTCGACACGTAGACTTGTTCGCATCACTTATCAGATTGTAATGGAGGCCATGGAACCCTTAGGGTCCCTCTCCCACTTAGTTATTTGCGTTTGAGGGTTTTCACATGCACACACACAACAAGCATATAATCTAAAAATAATAGAGCTATGAAAAAAATCCTAGATTCTTCCAACTATTATGGCCTTGGTCTCTAATGCGCCTCCAGTCGTGTTGTTACCTCGTCTACTCCATCCTATCCATGCGCAAGCCACCATGAAGGATTCCCCGAGCCGAGATGACTAGCTTACTTATTTACATCCATTGATCCAATACTCCACGAAGGAGTGTACATGTCATCTAGATCAAAAGTAAATAGAAAGCTTGGCTAAACAAGTACCATATTTAATTACAAAAATTAAATAACTTATCTAGCCTTGTCAACCCCGAGGATTCAATTAATTTACATCAAAATACAACCAATCACATACAAAGATCATAATTGCCATAATAGTTGGAATCTAGTGACTGCAACACAAAGTTAGACTATGCACATCCAAAAATTATCCAGCAAAACAATGTACATGATGATGTGCAGAAAAATAACCGAATCCTAAACACACAAAATCGGAAACCTGGCTCTGATACCAATTGTTGGTTAGGTATGGCTTGGCAGTTTCCAAGACAACCACGGGGTCGAAACCGAGAGACCTCTCTATGTCTACAGATTAAAAATTTAATCCGAATAGAGACCCGTCTCCCATTTGACCGTCTCGTCATCGTGTTAATTTATCCAAGTTACAACTTGGCCAAAATCGAGGTTAAGGCCTTGTAACTTTCAAGATTAATTAACCGCAGAAAAGACGACGATTTGGATTGTCGGGTTTTGTGTTAATCTTCGGGGTCCAGTTAGTTAATTATTGTCTATAATAACGAATCAAAATAACCAACTAACATACATAAAATGATGAAGCAAAGTAGCATGACACAAATAAACATACGAAAGGAAAAACGGAGCTCAAGAGAGTTATACTTCGCCGTTTACATCGCAGTCTTCTACCTTATGACCCTCCCCTCCTGGACGTCGTGTGGGCGACGATCTACCAAGACGCGGAGTCACCAAAGGCCTTGAATTAACTACCTTTCTTCAAGCTACTTCCAAGCCGCCGACATAAACCCTAGAATCCTAGGGATTGCCGGTTGTCTTTCTTCCTCTCCACCTCAACTTGCCGGCCACCTTGAGTTCCAAGGTCCGGCAAACATCAAGAGGACACTGAGAAGAAGACTAGGAAGATGAAGAAGAAGGAAAAGAGGGAGAATAAATCTTCTTTTCCTCCTATACACACCCGCAACCACCAAGGTGAGTCCCTTGATTCCGGCAGCCTACCACCCCCACTCACGGCTGCAACCTATTCTTCCCTTAAAGATGACACCAGCCACTAGAATGGAAGCAATGAAAGAGGATGGTGATGGAGAATACAAAGCCCAAACTCTTCTCCTTCTTCCTCCTTGTTTCGGCAGCAAAAACACCACCAACAGTTACCTTTCTCTTTTGCTCTGCCAGCTCCTGCTATCTCTGAGATTGCACCGGCCAAAAGGGAGAGGAGTCGAAGAAGAAAGCGCCGGAGAAGAGGTCTCCTCCTCCCACTTCTTCTCTTTGTTGCCGCCGGCCTCAAGGAAGGCTGCCGCAACCCTAAGAGAGAGGGTGGAAGAGGTTTTGGGATTTTGGCACTTGGTGATTAATTGATGATTAATTCATTAACCCTGTTTCATGACTCCTATGGGGTATTTATAGGGATAAGGTAGGGACCATGAGGAGGAGTTGGTTCTTGGCCCGCCAATGGATCCAAACCTGATACATTAATGGTGATCCATTCCACTAAAGGATCCCATTGTACTTCCTCACTAACCCCCATATTTTCATATGGGCTCCACATATTACGAGTCGTCCATCTCCTTGTGTTTAAGATATCGTATGCCCGATAATTAATTTAATTTACTGATAATAAAATTAATTATCCTCTTGATCCTTGATTAGTACCGCTCAACCTTTTCGTCATGCTGGACTATAGTCCACTTGCAAGATTTGACATTACGATCCTGTTGAGCTCACCAAAGGGGCATCATCATCCCGACTCACCAGGACACGAATTCCGTCAATAATCAACAGCATATCATATTATTAATATTATCTCCCAACTTACTGGGTCAATTGATCTTACAGAATAGATCTCGCCCATTGGTAAATCAAAGAAATAATAATTGATAATATATGCCCATCATTATTTCGGTATTAAGAGATCGTACTCCATAATAATATCTGAGGTCTAATCTAATTTACTAAGTTAGTAGAAAAATTGGATGACTTCTCTTTTGGTCCTACTCAATGTACACAAAGTACACTAGTGTAATTCTATGGTTAAGATAAACCATACCTAATCACACTACAACCTTGCCGATGGTTTGTCCAACTCCATCTCGGTTGTGAGCCTTTCTTATACTTCAGCAAGGAACCTGATAACATGATCTTCTATGGGACACTACGCACCATGTTATCTACAATGCCAAGTACTAGACAATTTTATGTATATACTAATATAAACATGCACTGTGTGATTTTGCGATTCTCTTTAAAATGTAGATGTATCCTAACCGAAAGCAAGGCTTTCAGTTTATATCCTAACACACAATAGTTCGGTGGATCTGGTAGTTCGCTATGTCCGCAGTGATGACTAGTGCATCATCACATGGGACTTCCACGCCTTGTAGATCTTGAGGACCAAAACTGATCTGGGGTCCTCTGGCCTGTGAGGGGCTGGATCCCACCTGGTGAATATCCAGAAGCCTGACTTGGGACTTTCTAGCTCGGTTGGAATCTCCATAAGTGGGGTCGCCCGAGTTGATGATGACTGCACCGTGCACTGCATTCTGCTGATTTGCTTGCTCTTCGTTCACTTCTCCTTGTTCGGGAGAGCTGGGGGTCGGGAATAGCTGTCATGCTGCGGGGGTGGCTACCTGGGTGTCGGTATTCCTTCTATCTGGCTGCGCCTTCCTCGACCTCGAGCTCCTCCTTGATGGGCTCCTCGGGGAGTTCCTCGACTGGGGCGAGATCGCCCTCGCCCGGCTTGCCAGCAATCTTGGGTATCGTGCGTATGACTGTGGTGAAAAGAACAATAAGGCTGCCACCTGTTGGGGAGGCATCCCTGGGCCACCTGCTGAACTATGCCTTGCTCAGCTCCAGGTCTATGCCCCATGGCTCGGGGACTTCGGAGGGGTTCCCCGGGAGGTGTTGTCTTCTGACTATGAGGAGCCACAGGTGAGGGCCCGACCTCCCGTCGCCGAGCAACTTGTGCCTCCTCTACGTCCACATACTTGGCGGCTTTGCCCAGGAGGCTCTCAAAATCCTTCGGGGGTTTTCGAATCAGTGATCTGAAGAACTCTCCTTCTTGCAAACCCTAGGCAAAGGCACTAATCAGCACCTCCGAGGTAGCAGTGGGCACATCCAGTGCGACCTGGTTGAATCTTTTGATATAAGCCCGCAAGGACTCCTTGGGACTTTGCTTCAAGGCGAAGAGGTTGAGGCTTGTTTTGTGATGTCTCTTGCTACTTGCAAAATGCTGGAGGAAGTGTCTTTTGAAATCAGCAAAATCTCGCACAGACCCTCCGGGAGTCTGTCGAACCAGCACTGAGCGGGGCTTGCCAGGGTGGTCAGGAATGCTCGGCACTTGATGTCATCCGTGTATTGATGCAGCAAGGGTGTATTCTCAAACATCATCAGGTGTTCTTCTGGATCTGTGACTCCTCCATATTCTGGAATGGACAGGTGCTGAAAATGCTTGGGGACTGGCTCTTGCATAACTTGGCTAGAGAAGGGGAATCCAGTGCGCTCAACTGGAGCCTGGATCACCGGGGCCTTCCCTTTGTTGATTCTCGCTTGGCTGGAAGAGACTTCCAGCGGTTCGGACTGTCCGACACCTTCTGCTGGGCCTGTTGGGACCGGGTGCATGTCGACAAGGATACGAGTTCGTAAAATTTTAAATTTTTACGTGCAGCGAAAGAATTTGCATAAAATAATTTTCTAAATTATTTTAACTTCGTATCTAGCATGCAACCTTATGGTGTGTTGACATAATCATAAAATAAAACTTTGCGGAAAAGTAAACTAATTTACATTATACCTCTCGTAACTGGAAGTAAGGGACGAGATCCAACCGTAGCGTCCCTTGGAAGCTTCGCCTCTATTCGCGTCCACGCCGAGTTCTCTTCGGGATGACAACAAAGAAATTAAACGGAATCGAATTCCGAGAAGAGAGGAGTCGCTATCCGCTTCTTTTTCTTCTTGTTTGGTTTCTCCTTCTTGTTGAAGCTCACGACAACTCACCCTTGGGAGGGAGGTGCTTCGGCCCTAGGTCCTCAAGAGGGCGCCGGCCCTAATTGGCCAAGAGGGCGCCGACCCTAGGTGGGGGAAGGGAAAGAGAGAAGAGAATTAAGAGAGAGAGAGGGAGCTCTATATCGATTATCCAAATCTTTTTTTCATCCAAGGCTTGCCTATGGTTCCTTATATAGTTGCTTCTCCCTTGCCAAGTCTCCTCTTAACCGAATTAACGGAATTAACGGAATTAGTTATCATAAGAAATTTATCCTATAAATTCTCTTATGAATTATTCCGTTTAAACTAAGTTTTATTATAACTAACTTTATAATAAAACTAATTAGTTATCATAAGAAATTTATCCTATAAATTCTCTTATGAATTTTATTATAACTAACTTTATAATAAAACTAATTAATTATCATAAGAAATTTATCCTATAAATTTTCTTATGAATTATTCCGTTTAAACCAAGTTTTATTATAACTAATCTTTATAATAAAACTAATTAGTTATCATAAGAAATTTATCCTATAAATTCTCTTATGAATTTTATTATAACTAACTTTATAATAAAACTAATTAATTATCATAAGAAATTTATCCTATAAATTCTCTTATGAATTATTCTGTTTAAAACAAGTTTTATTATAACTAACTTTATAATAAAACTAATTAATCTCTCCTTTTATTATGAAATAAATTTTATAAGAAATTTATAATCTTTCTTATTATGGAAAAATCAATTCATAATTGATTTTATAAAATTAAAATAAACCAATTCATGGATTATTTTAACTTCCATAAAAAGAATAAATTTCTATAAATTTATTTATATAAATTTCTTTATACAAATTTATTTATCCATAATTTATAAAATAAATCACGCTAGATTTACTTTATTAATTAAACCAAAATTAATTGGTTTTCTCCCCAATAAGTGGCCGGCCAACCAAGGAGGGTTGGCACCCTCTTTGGCCGGCCCAAACCGAGCCGAACCAACGCGAATTAAACTCATTTAATTCGCCCAAAAAGCCTTCAAAAGACTTAGCCATTTTTAGCTTCCATTGCGCCTCTGATTAACTCAGATTCGACTTATTTCTCTTGATCGGAAAATCCAATTTTTAACTCGTTTTAAATCCCTCGGATTACTCGTAGTGCGTGTGACTAAATAGGCTTTCGATTTATGTTGGCCGTCTATAATTAACCAATTATAGAACGATCATGAGTGGCACCTAGTAGTACATCATGACCCCCAATTAATCGAAAGATCAACGGGTTGACCTCAGAAGAAATTATTCTGAAACCCTTCAGCAGCTCTAATGAATCGTGCCTCATTCCCTTCACCATCTTATATCCTCTTAGTTCAGGACACGGTCTATTTGTGTCAGTCCCCACTAGGCTGACTACGTCACACCTAGCCCAAGTAGTGTCTTTCTCGTCCTTTGGATTTCTAATTACTCTCATGTATTTTAGAGACTCACATTCCAAACATGATATACTCTGGCCAGAGGTTTTGAGTAACAATCCGACGATAGGCCTGGGTATACATCTCCTCGCAAGGAGTGGTGAATCCTTTGTAGGCTGTTCAAACATCTTCGGGCACTTCGGCTTATACCCAATCATCCTGAGTCCACACTTCCTTGGAGATACTTGCTTAAGATGTTAAAGTATAAGTCACTATGACCAAGATGACTTGAACACCGCAAGTCAAAGGAACATCGCACTTAAGCCGCAGTAAGAACTTCATTGACATATCTATATAGATAACCATATGAAGTCTTACAGCTAGTCACTCCAATGAACTAGTTCCCTTAACTAGCATCCATGTTTATCTCCGGACATCCCAATGTCACCAGCCAGTGAGAATCAGCTGATTAGAGAATAACCCATGCTAGTCTTAACAGAATTGATAGTGTCCGTATTTATCAATTCATCGACTAGGGATATTTTCAATACTTCACATTTGCACATTTAGAGATAATCACTAGTTGTGATCCCATCACAAATTCTCTTATGCTGTGAGTTGTATTGCGGACATTCAGTAGATGAGTTTAAGATCCAAATCAAATACACAAACATGTATACTCAAATAGTGAATTATCATTTATTAAAATAAATATTTACAATCATAAGGCGATTGCCTTAGGATACTTCTCTCATATCATTAACAGGGCCGAAGAGCGCTCGGGGGAAGTAGGGGCTATCACCTGGGCGAACTTCGCCTTCTATGCTAGCATGAGCAGCTACCTCGGAGGGACCTTCCTGAGTCGAGCGACCGACAGTCTTCTGTTCGGCTGCCAACTTTTAAGCTTTAGCGGCTACCAGCAAATTGAAGTCTTCTTGTGAAAGAGTAATTGTCACCCTGTTGGAGTCACCTATCCTCGTCTTTCGATCAGGCTGATTCCCACAGACGACGCCATATTTGATCCTATCGACAAGCGGAGAGGGCTCTCGCTCAGATGACTTGATCGAATTTAGAGGACTCGAGTTGCAGCAGCGTATGTTGAGTTGCCACAGCGTATGAATCGGGGTCGGGTTCAAGACTGACAAGACAAAAGTGAGTCGGGGTCGGACTAGGAGGGGAACACAAGAGGTGGAGAAGAAAATTCCAACAGTAGGAACCCCTTTTCTGAAGCACCCAAGGGGCTTTATATAGGCGAGGAGGAAGCCTCTTGTCCTATCAAGACTGTCTTGTCTCATTAAAAACTGACCTACTGACACACTGATCTTTTGGTAACCTTGGTTTGCCCGAGGGTCTGGCACAGCCGCCTGACAGTTTGTCCAAGCTGTCATTTCTGATCCTAATTAATGGCTGGTGCTCTGATAAGTCATGATTATGACAGGTGTTTTTTTCCTTATAATGGGCAGATTTGGGAGATCTCATTGCTGTTGGGGGCTTGATAATAGTTAATCAGTTTGGGTAGTGTGGTCACTCGATCACTCGGGCTTGTCCTATCGAGTAGCTGTGAGCCTTCCAAAGTCTGATCGACCGAGTGAAGACGGTCGGTCAGAGACTATCCATGTCTTTGGCACGGACCTATCATCAAGGAGAGCCAACCATCCCTGTATGTATTGGTCCGATCTGCAGACCGGGGAAGTCCGACAGGTCGAGCTCGACCGGACAGCCGGCCTGTGCACGTTGCTTCTTAAAGCAGGGTAAATGACTCCGTTGGCAAGGCGATTAAATCGTCTGGTCGGGGGGTCTCGACCGGGCATCCCTGACCGGGAGGGTCACTATATATTTGACACCTCCCTTTGGTAAGGGAGTCTGACACGTGCTTTTACCCTACTCGACTGAACCTTCCCGACCGCAGACGCCCGACCAGAGACGCCCGACCGGATACCACCAATCGGTCCCAACACAAGTAACCTCAAACTCTGAGCCCCCCGGCTAAGTTGACACCTAGCATGCCCGACTGTCTTTGCCCGACCGAATCTCAACCCGACCGTACTTCCAATCAGCTCATAAAATCTACCCGACCGAATCAACATAGATATATGTTTATTAACATAAAATATCCTAGACCTACCTAAGATGCCTTCTTCTAGCTGATATAATAGTTAAACTTAATAGTAAATTATGTAGATAGACACAAGAAAATCGTAAGTGGTCTAACTGTATAACAACTCTTGTTCGCTTGTAAATTTTATTATTTTTTAATGATTAACTATATTATTTTTCTAATAAAAAATTGAGAAAAAAGATTCTCTAGACACGATACAGTCGTGCTAGGCTATACGACAACGTTAAGTGTCGGAAGCACCAACACAGTCCGAGTGTGTCCAATGACCTGGTATCATACTGATTCTTTAGTAAAAAAAAAAAATCACGTTTTCCACTGTTCTTCATTAATAAAAAAACATCCCGTTTTATTTTATTATTATTTTTCGATGAAGGGAAAATAATAAATAAGAAACGAGATTATATATTTTCCTTTTTTGTAATTATTTAAAAAATATTTGAATTAGCACTGCTTGTTTAAAAAAAAATAAAATAAAACAAAACACAACCTGCCGTGCAATCCTAATTTTTATATCATAGTTTTCTTTTAAAAACAAAAAACGACAGTAGTAATTACTATTCTTCACCGAGAACGTGAAAAATATGAAAACTACCCTATCTTAAATTTTTTCTTTCAAAATCTTCATCGAAAAAATTATTTCTACGTTAGAAAAACTTAATCTTAGCTTATAATAAAAATAATCAAACTGATGAAATATTATATTTTTATTATCATAAAATCAATGAAACGATCAATTGATAAAAATTAAATTTTCTCCTATCCACGTAAATTTTAAAAACGAAATAAGAACTCGAACAGAAAAAATATAATACATGATCTAATTTCATCGAAGTTATGATATAATAACATAATATATAAATTAAATACAACAAGGAACTTTGATTGAAGAGCTATATCCTTGTCTTTAGCATGGTTGGCTTGAATCCTTATGGAAGAAGATAAGCAGAAGGGAGAAAAAGGTCTTCCAAGGGGCTTAGGGAATGACAGCACCATAAAACCTCTTGTCAATGGGGAACAAGAAGTTAGGTCATGATGATGCTCTAAATCCTTGTGGACCTCTCTTTTATATAGGAATCAAATCTGTTATCAACTAATAGATAATAACAGATTGAGCTAAAATGTTTTATACATTGAATCCACATCTAATAATTTGAAACCTAATAAACATAAGTTAGTTAACTTACAAATGTTTAGATTATATTTATATGTATAACTTATAAATATGATCACCTAGTAGAGATAATAATATCCAACACCAAATTGATGGAGGTCACTTAACATAGAACAAATCACACACAACAACTTCTGATTTGTTTGTTGATCACTTTTCTCATTTCGAAGCAAATGTATGACCTCTTGATTGCATGAGTATGATTCTGCATGTTGTATGTGTTAGATCTTAAGCATGAAATGATTCATGAAATAAACTGCACTTACAGTGATCGATGGAGGAACTTCTCTTCCTTGTTGTCAAGAAAACAATCACAAAAATGGACTGCTCTCTCTCAGTCATGAACCAAATCTCAGGACGAACCTTATCACGAATCTCTCGTTCTCTCCTCTTGCTCTCGTGCGATGAACAGATCATCCGCTACCTTCATTTTTTTCATTGTCTTGGATGCACCTTTATAAGAGGAGAAAAAGAAGTTGAAGGGGTGCTATCATTTCTTCTTCCATGAGTTAAGAATATGAAGGGTTGCTATTAACCATCTTAACTCCAACATCTCCCACTCATTCAAGTCAATACATAAAGATCATTCAGTCACAAAGACCATGCAAGAAAGTCACAAAGACCATATAAGAACATTTAGTTCATATTTTAGGGAAAATGGCTCGTGCGATAGCAAGCACACTGAGCAATAACTGCTAAGAAGTTGCTACACTTAACTTAGCTGCTCTATAGAATGAATCTGAGACATAATTAACTTGACTTTATCCCAGATTAAATATTTACATCAATATGAACATCTCTAATATCTCATTTGGCTGCTATGTCAAGAGCATATTCAACATATCTAATCAATACATTTATTCACAATCACATTTTAAGTACTTAACAAAAAATATAACTGGTTGGCGAGTAAATAAATATCACAGATATAAATCAATTTTAATCTTCTTTTTTAGCTAGAATCCATTCATTCTAATCAGTCGCTTTCCTAGTTATGCTCTATAGATCGAATCATCCATTGTCAATAGGATACACACTAAAGTAGCAGAGATTGATTAGAACTTTAAGTAGACAACCAAATAGTCACTTAGGGTAAGGTTGAGAGTAACTTATAATCTCAAGGGTCTCACATAGTAGAGAAGCAAAGATCCATTCTCCTACTACCCTTATTGTCGCTACAGCACATGCGATATGAATAACATGCTACGATGTTTTTCTCTTTAACAAATAAAGAGTACATGTTTATCTCAAAATTAACATTGTACAGATTTTGATCAAGACATACCTAATATCTAATCCTAAATTCAACTTATGAATTCTAAACTGGCCTTCAGCAGATTTAGTAAATGGTGGGTTCATTTACTCTGATCATTACATAAATGATCTCATCTTGATACGAAAATCAAAGTGGCCCCAACTTATGAGTATGCCTCTATTTACAACTACTTAAGCTGTCTCATAAGTATTAGTCTTACCTCTATTTATATTTAACAAATAGATATGATTGTCCATGTAAGTGAATCAATCTCAACTTGCCAACATGTTAATCGAGACTTTTATCCAAATATAACAAATACATTTACACTAAATCAATCTGGCATTTTATAAATATAACAATCTTTACAATTGTTGGGACCTTGACGTTTAGCTAGAGGGGGGGGGGGGTGAATAGCTATTTTTTTATTTTCTTCCTACACGTGTTAGCAAGTGCAAGCGAGCTAACATAAACTGTTTACGTGGTTCGGAGATGATACTCCTACTCCACGGCTGTCCGTAAGGTGGACGATCCCGATCTGTTGGTGGATGAGTTCCCGGAAGACTTCCGGCTAGCTCTTGTCGCTCCTTGTGGGTGGAGAAACGTCGCCACAATCCCTTGACAACATCTGAGCACTTGTAGGCTACTAACAGGCTTTACCCAAGCTTGTTTCGCTAAGAAAACTCAGCCAAAAATGAGCCCTCTTAAATAGTGCTCGATACTGTTTTGACCGTTACCAGTCGACTGGTGCTATCACCAGTCGACTGGTTCTCGTGAATTTGAATATCATAGCCTAATGATTCAACTTCCGTTCGACACTAGTCGACTGATGTAAGGATCAGTCGACTGATCTTTCTGTGCTCTTCATCAGTCGACTGATCCAAGCATTAGTCGACTGCCACCTAAGGTTTCCCTTCCCGAGTACAATACTCTCAGCACTCGAACCCTAGGATTTCCCTTCCCGAGTACAATTCTCTCAGCACTCGAATCCTCACGACTTAGCTAACTCTTCATCCAGCAGCCATGACCTGTTGCCTTCAAGCCTTATTCGACTTTGGCTCTTGTCCCTCGGATGCATGCAAGCCCATGGCTCGTCTCCCATGCCATCCTTCGCGTATGCCTTGAAGTGCGCTTCCCTCGGCTCATCGTTCCTGCTTCCAGCAGCCTCGACCTGTTGCCTTCAAGCCTTCTTTGACTTTGGCACTCGTCCCTCGGATGCATGCAAGCCCACAGCTCGTCTCCCCATGCCACCCTTCCCGTATGCCTCGATGTGCGCTTCCCTCGGCTCATCATCCTTGCTTTGTCCACTGTCCCTTGGATGCATGCAAGGCCACAACTTGTCTCCCCATGCCATCCTTCACCGGACCCGAAGACGTCCAACTAAGTCTGTGTATCCTGTAAACCTGCACACTCATATACACATATTAGATCAACATGAAACTCTAACTTAATTATATTGACACACACATCAAAACCCATGATCTACCCGATCAAACTTGGGTTGATTGCACCAACAATCTTCCCCTTTTTGATGTCTGGCAGTATGTTTAAATTAGGTACAACAATAACAATTGAAAATTAAAGACATAACAAATTAAGAAGCATAAACATGCATCCTCCCCCTTAACCTATACCTTCACACATAATTTTCAATTTTACATAACCACAAGTTAAGTTAAAAACTAACTCTACAAGTTAAGTTAAACCTAACTTAAACCCCAAGTTCTCCCCCTTTAACACCATCAAAATGATTGCCCCAAACAATATTAACCATTGATATCAATAACGAATACCTTGTTTTTCTGAAAAAAAAACAGAAAACATCAGCACCAGTCGACTGCGTTAGTTACCAGTCGACTGGTGCCTTCAAATCTCAAACTTACAGAAAGATCAGCCGACTGCCCCAGGGGCAGTGGACTGATATGACTCAGTCTGAACATTTTCAACCTCTGAGCCAAAATTCAGAAACCCATAATTAATTCCATAAAATTTGAAAAATCATGAAATTTTGTAAACATGTTTCTTATGATGTATTCTATCAGAGAAAAATATATTTTCATGAAAAATCTAAACATGTTTGACTTTTTGACTAAAGCTCAAATTCTTTGAAAACACTTCATTTTGTATCAACCTTCCATCCTAGGTTTGAACCCATATGTTTTCCAAGTCTATCCCATACTATTTAAAACATAGAAATGTTTTCAATCCTCTCCCTTGTTCTTATATTAACACTAAAGAAAGAAAGGTGATGAAAGCTCCCCCTTTATACCATAATCTTTTGATAGAAGGTATATTGAAATTCATCATATAACTATAAAATAATAGCAAGGTAACAACACCTCACATAGGCAATATTAAGATATGAATTACAGTTCATGGGGAACCATAAGTAAGTGCTACAAAAATCTCCAAATATTACAATATAAAATATGATGTTTGAGAGATAAAAGAACATGCCCAAGCTACACACACTCTCAACACCATCACATCCAAGTCATGTCGAGGCTATGCATCATCGCCAGGAGGACGAGTAGGAGGGGCCTGGTACATCAGGGCCCAGCGCTGCATCATCTCATACATGTCAACTTGTCGCTGCTGGAAACTCTGAAAGTCCTCCCAGAGTTCGTGAACCTCTACCTCTAGTTGAGAGAACCACTCCTCTGTAATCCCTGCAGGAGCAGCAATAGGCACAGCAACAGGAGCAACCTCCACATCCTCATCATCATCAGAGTTGGAGGATGCATGACGACGTTGCTAGACCATCACTCCCTACTATCTCTCAATCCCAGCCAAGGAGAACTGCCGAGAACCTATCTGGTCGTAGTCCTTGGACAGCTGATGAATCTAACCTCTAGTGATGCTAATACCTCTAGATGAAAAGAATTCAGTCAAAATATGACTGAATGACATGTTGATCTTTCTATTGACGTCATGCGAAAAATGTACAATAGATGCAAATACATGACGGGCGATATCAATGTCTAACCTCCTCTCTAAAGCATACAGTATTACCAAGTGAGGTAGTAGAATCTTTGACTCCCCTTGGTGACAATGGGCAGAATGCAGTCTAGGACAAGTTTATACAGGATGTTGCTAATTGCACTCATGCGCCTAGCTGTAAAAATACGTTGCAGAGGAGGTCGAGGATTATTGAATGGCGGTGAATTTGATCAATGGTTACATTAGACAAGGTTAATGGCTCAGTGACATTGGGGAAGCATGTAAATGGGTTTTCCGAAACCTGACACCCTAAGAATAATCCTAATAATGCAGGTGACAAAGAGATGGTGACTCCCTCTACCATGGACTCATATGCCATGTCATCGGGACTATTACATGTGAGATTTGCAGAAAACTCCTTGCAGAAGTCAAAGTTTACATAATGCTGACAGTACACTAACTTTTCCAATCCAAAATGAGTGATAATCTCAATTATGTGAGGACTAATCTGTAAGTACTCCTAGATGATTTTGATGTGATCAACCGATTTAAGTTAGGTCCTGGTGTGTTTAATCCCTCTGCTAAGTGTGCAGGAGTTTAGGTACGGAGGAAGTTGAGCGTAAGACATAGCGGACGAGAAAGATTGTGCGGGGAAGTGAGCCGACGGGCTCGGTATAATCCGAGGGATGCAGAAGCTGCGGAAGAGTACGCCAGTGGAGCGAGAAGGACATGTGCGGTGTCTGAGGGACGAGAAGCCGGGAGGAACGACGCTCGAGGGGCAAAAGGCCGGAGTCGGGTGAGCCTAACTCCAGTTGGCCGGAAATCACCCAGAAGACGAAGAACCAAAAGACTGGTCAGTTTGACCATGTCAAACAAGGCGCTCGAAAAAAAAAATTAATTGCTGCTAAGAAGACTCGATCCCAAGACCTCACCTAAGATATGTTGCCATGGTTACCACTTGGGATAGCTAGTAATGACAACATGTAGTTGTCGATGTTACTACTTGAAGATTACAACAACGACGCCTAGAGCAGAAGAAAAAGTCTTAAAGGATAAAACCTTATCCTTTAATCAGATCCAATGGATGCAGTTTAATCCCATCCAAGATCAACCATTCAGATTACATCCATGGATCAACGGCTAAGAGAAAATTTCTCAACAATCAATAATCCAGATTTATTCTCTTAGGTTATAAATAGGCTTAGAGTTTCAGTCTTTTCAATCATTCAATTAATTCATTCTTGTAAACTCTCTAAAAGGCTAGCGTGCTATTTTTGTAAGGCTTCTCCGCCACAAGGAGATTTTTATTGAGCATCCACTGCCTTGGAAGCAATGTTCTCAGTTGCGACCAAGTTTCTTTTTTAAAGACGAGTACCTCCACTTTCATTTTAATTTTTTTACAATCTATTCACCCCCTCTAGTCGGTCCAACCCGATCCAACAAGTGGTATAAGAGCCAAGGTCGCCGCAGAAGGACTAACCACCGACTGCAGCAATTTCAAGAAAATTGTTGGAGCCGTAATCTACCCGCCGAAGTTTGAGGGGGAGTTCACGATGTGGAAGTGCCGAATGCAGGTATTTTTTTAAACTGATATTGAATTGCTACTAATTATGAAAAATGGTTTTTCAGTTCCAAAAGACAACAACGACAAGGATAAAGAAATAGAGTCGTGAACCAAGAAGGAGCAAGTGGAATTTGTAGCAAACGGCAAAGCGGAATTACATCTGCTAGCCATTCTTCCCGCACAAGAAGTCAACCGTAACAGAAATTACAACTCGGCAAAAGAGCTCTGGGAGAAATTCCTGGAATTGCATGAAGGTACCTTAGAGGCAAAACTGGCGCGACGAGACCTTCTTCAAAGCCAAATGACAAATCTCCGAAAGGAGGATGGAGAATCAGTTGCGCATCTACACGCCAAGGTAAAGGAACTAATCATAGACCTTGAAAACCTCGGAGAAAAGGTAACAAGTCGGGACGCTCAAAGGTATGTCTTAAATGCGTTTTCGAGAACCCCAGAATGGACCTCGGTAATCGATGCTTATTTCATTTCGAAAGATTTAGAGGTAAGTACATTAGAGCAATTATTTTCTACTTTGGAGCTTCACGAATCTCGTTTTGTAGAAATGAATAAGAAAACAGACATCGTCGCACTGAATACAAGGATGATCCAACTCGACGGGGAATCCTCGACTGACGACGAAATAACAAAAATGGTAAACTCTTTTAAAAGTTTTTTTAAAGCTAACAAATTTTCAAGAATGCAGAAAAGAAGACGACCCCCAAAGAAACGAATAATCAGATGCCACAACTGCAACGAGGAGGGACACCTGAAGGACCAGTGTCCTAAACTCAAAAACCAGCCAAAGAATAAAAAGACACTGAAGGCCACCTGGGATGAGTCCTCATCAGAAGAGTCGGAAGGTCAAGAATACGCGAGACTTGCACTGATGACAAATCATCAAGAAGGGAGCACTGATGACAGGGGAGAGAAGTCAAAAGAAATCGACGACGAATAAAGAACCTCGCTTTTCGAAAGCGACCCAGTAAGTGAGGTTTGTTTTCGTCCTCATGATCAAATATATGCTGGAGTTAAAGCCTTGCTCAAATCTAATTGTAGATTAGAAAAAGAAAATTTAAAATTAAAACATGAATTAACACTTACATCTTCTTCTGATATTTTGAAAAATGAAAATGATAATTTGAAAAACTTAGTGCAAAAATTAGAACTTGATATTGCATATTTACGACAAAAGAAAAATAGCTTTCCTGATAATTTAAATTGGTATATTAAAAATCACAAGGGTCAATTTAAAAAAGTACCCAAAAGCTATATTCCACCTAAGTTTTTATTTAATCTTGTAGATAGGAATTTATTTTGGGGTCCAAAATTTATTTTAAACTAATAAGTTTTTTATTATTTATGTGCAAATTTTTTTTTTCAAAAATTATATTTTTTATGCACAATTATGTTGTCCATCTACTGAGAATTTTTCAAAATTTTTCGAATATTTTTCGATTTTCCGCTCAAAATTTGAAATTAAAATTTTAAAAAATAGATAAATAATTTACTTTCATAGATCTAATTTTTCATGATTTAGATATAGTGGAAAGAATTTATTATAATTTTTTAAAAATATTTCGAAGTATTTTTCAATTTTTTTAAATTTATTTTTCAAAAACTCGTATTTGTTATTTTTTATTTATTTTCAGACTTGATAAACAAATTTAAAGCTAAATTTTTTTTTTCAAAATCATATGTTTCTCTTCGACATTGATGAAAATATTCAAATTTTTTATAGATATTCAATTTTTTTAATGAATTGTTTCTAAATTCGATAGAAAAATATTTTGGTATTGATGGACCCGAAATAGACTGTCACGAATGTGGGTCCTCCAATTTTAGAATATGAATAAAAAGCTGGAAACCCTTTTTGCAATCAAAGAATGAAAACGTAGTAAAGGGGCCACAGGTCACATTTTTCCTCGGGACTAGTTGAGATGGTTTGATTCGATGCTTGTAATTATGTGTCGTTTGTGAATTTGGGTTTCGAATAAATATGAGTTTGGTTTCAATTAGAATGAAAACTCAATGAAAGGAATAAAGAACTTATCCATGGAACTTAACCAATGAACTCAAACAAATTGGAGCTTAATTGCAACTTAGCCTAATTCGGAAAGCAAATCTGATTCACGGCAAAACAATTACTAAGCAATGAAGCAACAGAGTTAAATTCAAGACAGACCAAATGCAAGCAATCTAAAACCACAGTAATACAAATCCATGCCAAGACTTCACATGATACATGTTGGAGCAATCAACCCTAAGATGGTCCGGAGTGACCATAGGTTTTGATGTTTGGACAAAGAGTTTAAGTTAGGTTTTCCCTTGTTATCTCATATGTGTATGTTGAGTGTGCAGGTTGTACAGATTACACATATGGACTTGACTGGACGACCTCGGTATGGTGAAGGGTGGCATGGAGATAAGCTGGAGGCTTGTATGCACCCGAGGGACCTTGGAGAGCAGGGACGATGAGCTGATGGGCGCGGACTTCGAGGCATGCATGAAGGATGGCATAGAGGCAAGCTGGAGGCTTGCGTGCATCCGAGGGACGGGAGCCGAAGATGAAGAGGGCGCGAAGGCAACAGTCGAGGCTGCTGTGGAGGAGTCAGTCGAGTCGTGAGGGTACAAGTGCGAGCGAAATGTACTCGGGAAGGGAAACCCTAGGTGACTGAGTAGGACAGTCGACTGCCCTTGGGGCAGTCGACTGATAAAACTCACAGAAGGGTTCTGGCCTGGGACTAGTCGACTGTGTCGGTGCAATCTTAGTTAGGTCAGAGTTGACCTAGTTTGACAAAGCTCGGGTGAGCTTGAGGTCGTATGTTTCGATGTTTGACATTGATGTTTGTATGTGACAAAAATGTTTGAATGTCGTAGGAAGTCAAGTAAGTCAAGGTTGACTGGAGGCTTGACGGCAAAAGACCTAGTGGGACTAGGCACACCTAGTAGGACTAGGTGAAGTCCAGGTAGATCGGGGAGATCGTACGCTGGCACTGTAAAAGACCTAGTGGGACTAGGCACACCTAGTGGGACTAGGTGAAGTCCAGGTAGATCGGGGAGATCGTACGCTGGCAAGGCAAAAGACCTAGTGGGACTAGGCACACCTAGTGGGACTAGGTGAAGTCCAGGTAGATCGGGGAGATGGTACGCTGGCATGGGAAAAGACCTAGTGGGACTAGGCACACCTAGTGGGACTAGGTGAAGTCCAGGTAGATTGGGGAGATGGTACGCTGGCATGGGAAAAGACCTAGTGGGACTAGGTGAAGTCCAGATGGATCGGGGAGATCGCATGCTGGCAAGGTGGAAGTCTACCGAGAGACTAGACCTAACTCGAGGGTTAGGCGAATCTGGTTGGGAACCAGGGTAAGTCCGAGCTGGGAGCTAGGCAGGAGAAATCCAAGTTGGTCAACGGGGTTGACCGGACACTTGGTAGGGGATCCCAGACTTGTGGAGACAAGTTAGGTTGGACTCAATCAATTGGGTGATCGATTGGGTAGATGAATTGATTAGGGAAGTTTATGCAAGAGGATAGAAGGTAGCTGAATCGATTGGGTAATCGATTCAGCATTCCTTAATCGATTGGTCAATCGATTAAGGTGTCTCTTGATCGATTGGGGTAATCGATCACAGAGTTTGCGCGAGAGAACAGAGAAGCTCTGAATCGATTGGGTAATCGATTCAGGGCACGGGTAATCGATTACCGTTCGAAAACTAGCCGTTGAACGGCTAAATCCTACGTGGTAATCGATTGGCTAATCGATTACCAAACCCTAGGCATCGGGTATAAGGGTTTTCACGCAGGTCTTTGGCTGGATAACTTCTCCTTTTCTTCTCCAACTACATTGCCATTTCAAGGGAAGCCTTGGAGCTCGTTGCTGCTGCATTTCCAAGGTCCAAGAGGCAATCACAAGCTTGAAGATAGCAAGGAAAGCAAAGTGTGAGCGTATTTGTAAATCTTGTAAGATTTTATCTTGTATTTGCTTTGTTCTTGTTGTATCTTTGTAACAAGCTTGTAAGAGGTTTCTCCACCTCAAGAAGGAGACTTTCATAGTGCATGAGAGTGTGAGGAGAGTGGATCCTTGGATTAGTCACCCGACCGGGGTGGATACCAAGTAAATCCTTTGTGTTAGCGTTTGCTCGAGTCTTCCGCCGCGACAAATCATCAAAGAGCAAATCGGAGCTAATCACCCCCCTCTAGCTCGCCTACCGGTCCCAACATTTGGCCCAAGGTGTAGCGACCCGCCTTCTCTACCTTAGACGGACCGTTACTTTGTCTACTTCTTGACTCTAATGCAACGGCTAAAATTGCGGAACTTTCTTTGAGTTTTTTTTTGTATTTAAATCTATCTAAGAATGATATTCTAACTTTAATAGTCATGCATTTAAACTCATCACACATGGTTCTATAACATTACTAAAGCATGTTGGAATATGAATGCAACTCTTCTAAGCGTATTTAAAGCAATAAAACTTAATTCAAGAGGAGACTAACAACATCTTGGCACATGCATCAAATGGCCCTATTAAACATTCGATATTCAAAACTACTCACGCTCATACCCATCCAATGCAGTCATAAGGATATATACACTACATAGAATGACATGCAAAATATATTCTATAACATTTCTAGAACTTCATAGAGTGTAGATCTTACTTTTCTACCAAATTTACAAGCATTTTAAGAACAATTAGGACTTAATCCAAAAGGGAATAATAAGCTTAAGAATAAGTCAAAAATTCAATGTATCAACATGTTAAACTACTCATGCCCTTACTCATCTAGTGCGTTCACAAAAGTATGCGTACTAATTTAAATGACATGAAATCTTCATTCTACAAAACTGAGCATGTAAAACTATCCGAAGCATAAATGTTTAATAAACTCCATAACACAATAACTTGGAATTTGGAAACCTTAAACATTGCATTTCAAATAAGCTAAACTGTCTCGTCCCAAGGACCTCTCCAAGGTCAGCCACCACACACACATCACCCAGCACCGCCTCGTCGCCTTCCTTCAGAATTGCTTGCCCTTACCTTTACCTGCAGTAGGAGGAAATGCAACTAATAAGCATAAAGCTTAGCAAGTACTATCTAGCTCACAAAATCTCAAAATGTGCAAACATGCTTTTTAAATAATGTGAAAACACATGAGTTACTTTTATGCTTAAAAGAAACACTAAAACATGTATAACTCAAAACATGTATACTCAAGCATTAATACATCTTAACTCACTTTTTCTTGGCTTAACTTGCAACTTTAGCAATTCTTTAACTTTAAATCTTTCTTTAACTTTTAGAAAATTTCCTTAAACTTTAGAAAACTTTGCTAAAGCATATACTTGAAAATAATAACTCACTTGGATCCACTTAAGACGTAAGTACCATCTTATGCGCGTTCCCTAAAAGGTTGGGGTAGCGAGCCGCCAATCCTAATAGAGCAGACCTTGGTCTACCAGGGCCAAGACCTTGGAATTGGACACCTGGATTTCTTTAACGACGCCCTTGGACGCCGGGTAATGGCCTTAGAAAATAAAATAGCTTTTCTCTCTTTTCTTTCTTATCTTTAAATGCCTTGGCATTTTATCGAGCACCTTGTGTGCCCAAATCCCTAAGTCTTGACTTTTGGAGATTTCGTAAGGCCTTGGCCTTCTCTTTTCTTTTTCTTTATCTTTCTTTTCTTTTCTTATAGATTTCTTAGACCCTAAACTCACATAGGATACTCTATCAAATATATATAAGCATATAATGAACTAAGATCACATGCAAAATCTTAAACTAAAAGTAAATATCTCCTTTAAAACTTTTAAGGGAAAATTCTTGCGGAAAACCATCTCTTACTGCAGGTGAGCAGTACTTACTGTTGGTGCAGAAGGCACCAAAGTCTAACCTGTGTTTTGATAATGGCAACATAGGTCAAAAGTTAAGTCTTACTTGTTTTCTAACAAGTTATTTTAAGTGTGCAGTATCCAAGCCCTAGCGAAGGACTGCTAGGCAACTGGCGAAGGACTGCCAGTATTAAAGCCCTAGCAAAGGACTGCTAGGCAACTGGCGAAGGATTGCCAGTCTTAAAGCCCTAGCGAAGGACTGCTAGGCAACTGGCGAAGGACTGCCAGTATCCAAGACCTGACAAAGGACCGTCAGGCAAAAGTCCAACCAAAGGAGCGGTTGGCATCAGGTAAATTCTCCCGAGAGGAGTAGGTGAGGACGCGTTCCCCGTCGAGGGAACAGTAGGCGTCGGTTCGACCTAGGGCTCCATTTTGGAGACCAAAGTCAGAACCAAGACAGCTAAGGCTGTATAAATCTAATAAATTATTATGTTATTGTGTTTTGGACTAACCCTGGATGCAGGACCGAAGGAACGTGTGTCTGCAGCTCAGAAAGCCTCAAAGGAGAGAGGCAGTTACTGAGTAGGGCGCCCGGAGCGTCCCGGGCGCCCCCAAGGGCCATACAAAACAAGTAACAAGAATAATGGTTCGAATACACACTGGGCCGGGCGCCCCGTGCACCCGGGCGCCCCCGTGCACCCGGGCGCCCCGCTGCTCCCGGGCGCCCCTGCGCTGCGGGCGCCCCCATGCGCATACATCGAACCAGAAGCCTTCGAAGCCAAGAGATGAGGTTTTGACCCGGTCAATACGGGCGCCCCGAACGACCCGGGCGCCCCGGTCAAAGCGGATCCAGAGGATCAGACGCGACCGAGGTTTGTGCGGATCAAAAGCCACGTGGGGGGCGCCCCCGACGTCCCGGGCGCCCCCTAGCCCTATATAAAGGGCCCTCGACCCCAGGCTTCCTACAACAATTCTTTCAACGCCTCAAAGCTCCCTACGCTCGTGCCTTGCTCCAAAAACGCCTCACCTCGAGCCTACGACGTCCCGCTGCCCCGAAAAAGAGTCGATACACTCCGGACGTCGGTAACGAAGAGCTTAATATTTGTTTGTTAGTTTATTGCACTATCTCTGTAATTGAAATTATTGTAATCTATTTGCGCGAATATAGAATTGCCCATAGTAAACGGTCAACGACCGTGGGCCTTGGAGTAGGAGTCGACACAGGCTCCGAACCAAGTAAAAACCACTGTGTCTTTGTGCTGTGTCTCTTATTTTTATTTCCGATGTGCACTTACTCTTAGTTTTCCGAAAAAGAACGATTTCCGATATTCACCCCCCCACTATCGGTTTTTCACGATCCAACAAGTGGTATCAGAGCGGGGAATTCAAACTTGGTGCAACCACCAGTTTGAATTTTTTTTTTCGGATTTTTTTTCGAATTTAATTATTTCTTTTTTTTACTTAATTATCTTTATCCCGCACTGCTAATCCAAGATTAAGTCTTGGGACACCTTTGTTTGTAAGTTTCCTTTTACAGAACAAATGTCTATGCAAGAGGGATTCAGCACCGCTAGACCTCCACTCTTCAGTGGAGAAGACTTTTCCTACTGGAAAAGTCGCATGGAGGTCCACCTGAAAACTCAGGTGGACATGTGGATCATTATCCAGTCCGGTCTGGAGATCCCCCGAAATACGGAAGGACTTCCACAAAGCTACTCGGAGTGGGACAACACTCTAAAGCGCAAGATAGAAGCCGACGCAAAAGCAACGCAAACCCTATAATACGGGCTGACAAAGGAAGAGCTGAACCGAGTGGGCCCCTTCAACAGTGCAAAAGAGCTATGGACGAAACTGATCGAGCTGCACGAAGGGACTTCAGACACCAGGATCAGCAAAATGGATCTGCTACTGAACAAGCTCTACACCATCAAGATGGCCGACAACGAAACAGCAGCCCAGCTCCACGCACGAATGCAAGAGGTAATGAACGGTCTTCACACAATAGGTCATAAGGTCGAAAACCGTGACCTAATAAGGTATGCTCTAAACGCATTCCCAAGAAATACCTTGTGGGCATCTATGGTAGATGCATACAAGGTATCCAGGGATCTTTCTAAAATAAAACTAGATGAATTATTTTCTGAACTAGAACTGCACGAACAGACTAACACCAATTCGGTCGAAAAAGGTATCGCTTTCATTGCAGGTAAAAATCTAAAGACAACGAAGAAGAAAACTAAACCTGAACCTGAGTCTGACTCAGACTCAGAAGATGAAGAAGGAGATCAAACTAAGCTGGTCTGGCTCGCTCGAAGCTACTACAAGGAGCTGAAGAACCGAACCAACAAACGGAAAACCGGCCGAAGAAAAGACGAACCAGTTGAACCCACGAACAAGCCTAATGTAACCTGCTACGAGTGCAAGAAGAAGGGCCACTACAAGACAGAGTGTCCAAATCTGAAAGAGTCCAAGAAAACGAGAAGAAAGAAGGCGCTCCAAGCAACCTGGGACGAGTCTTCCTCAGAAGAAGAGACTGAGGCACCCCAGTCCAATCTCCTAGCTCTGACTGCCTCAGTCGAAACCGAGTCAGAATCAGAACAAGAGGACGGCGAGCTGACCTTCACAGAAGACGGAGAAATTAAGGTAACTAGTTTTAATAGATTACAGTTAACTGAATTGATTTCTTTTCTTTCTCGTGATTTGGCAAAAGCCAAACTCCGGGTCGAATCCCTCCGACAGGAAGTAAAACTCCTGAAAGAGGGAGCTGACTCTAAACCCTCAACTGAGAAGGTTCAGGAAGGAACTCCCACTCAAGTTGAAAAACTTGAAAAGGAAAACTCCTCCCTGAAAACTCAGGTTAAGGATCTTAGATCAGCCCTAGAACGATTCACTTCTGGTTCCAAAAATCTTGACATGATTCTTGGGAAATAGAAGTCCGTTCTAAATCGATCTGGACTTGGCTACCGAACCAAATCCCGACAAAGATCGTATTTGGCTGTACTGAATCAGTCCAGAGGCAAAATTCAGGCATGGGTGCCTAAACTATGCCTGAACAAACCAACTGGATCAAATCAGTATTGGATCCCCAAGGACAAGATTCACATCTTGCCTAATCATCACCGTGGCTTTAGTCCAGGGGGA
>JAGFNQ010010566.1:0-44484 GCA_024364735.1 Boesenbergia rotunda | reverse complement strand
CGCCCCGTGCACCCGGCGCCCCCGCTGCCCGGGCGCCCCTGCGCTGCGGGCGCCCCTGCATGCGCATACATCGAACCAGAAGCCTTCGAAGCCAAGAGATGAGGTTTTGACCCGGTCAATACGGGCGCCGACGACCCGGGCGCCCCCCGGGCGCCCCGGTCAAAGCGGATCCAGAGGATCAGACGCGACCGAGGTTTGTGCGGATCAAAAGCCACGTGGGGGGCCCCCCGACGTCCCGGGCGCCCCCTAGCCCTATATAAAGGGCCCTCGACCCCAGGCTTCAACAACAATTCTTTCAACGCCTCAAAGCTCCTCTACGCTCGTGCCTTGCTCCAAAAACGCCTCACCTCGAGCCTACGACGTCCCGCTGCCCCGAAAAAAGAGTCGATACACTCCGGACGTCGGTAACGAAGAGCTTAATATTTGTTTGTTATTTTATTGCACTATCTCTGTAATTGAAATTATTGTAATCTATTTGCGCGAATATAGAATTGCCCATAGTAAACGGTCAACGACCGTGGGCCTTGGAGTAGGAGTCGACACAGGCTCCGAACCAAGTAAAAATCCACTGTGTCTTTGTGCTGTGTCTGTATTTTTATTTCCGCTGTGCACTTACTCTTAGTTTTCCGAAAAAGAACGATTTCCGATATTCACCCCCCTTATCGTTTTTCACGATCCAACAAGTGGTATCTGAGCGGGGAATTCAAACTTGGTGGCAACCACCAGTTTGAATTTTTTTTCGGATTTTTTTTTTCGAATTTAATTATTTCTTTTTTTTTACTTAATTATCTTTATCTCCGCACTGCTAATCCAAGACCAAGTCTTGGGACACTTTGTTTGTAAGTTTCCTTTTACAGACAAATGTCTATGCAAGAGGGATTCAGCACCGCTAGACCTCCACTCTTCAGTGGAGAAACTTTTCCTACTGGAAAGTCGCATGGAGGTCCACCTGAAAACTCAGGTGGACATGTCGATCATTATCCAGTCCGGTCTGGAGATCCCCGAAATGCGGAAGGACTTCCACAAAGCTACTCGGAGTGAGACAACACTCTAAAGCGCAAGATAGAAGCCGACGCAAAAGCAACCAAACCCTACAATGCGGGCTGACAAAGGAAGAGCTGAACCGAGTGGGCCCCTCAACAGTGCAAAAGAGCTATGGACGAAACTGATCGAGCTGCACGAAGGGACTTCAGACACCAGGATCAGCAAAAGGGATCTGCTACTGAACAAGCTCTACACCATCAAGATGGTCGACAACGAAACAGCAGCCCAGCTCCACGCACGAATCCAAGAGGTAATGAACGGTCTTCACGCAATAGGTCATAAGGTCGAAAACCGTGACCTAATAAGGTATGCTCTAAACGCATTCCCAAGAAATACCTTGTGGGCATCTATGGTAGATGCATACAAGGTATCCAGGGATCTTTCTAAAATAAAACTAGATGAATTATTTTCTGAACTAGAACTGCACGAACAGACTAACACCAATTCGGTCGAAAAGGTATCGCTTTCATTGTAGGTAAAAATCTAAAGACAACGAAGAAGAAAACTAAACCTGAACCTGAGTCTGACTCAGACTCAGAAGATGAAGAAGGAGATCAAACTAAGCTGGTCCGGCTCGCTCGAAGCTACTACAAGGAGCTGAAGAACCGAACCAACAAACGGAAAACCGGCCGAAGAAAAGACGAACCAGTTGAACCCACGAACAAGCCTAATGTAACCTGCTACGAGTGCAAGAAGAAGGGCCACTACAGGACAGAGTGTCCAAATCTGAAAGAGTCCAAGAAAACGAGAAGAAAGAAGGCGCTCCAAGCAACCTGGGACGATTCTTCCTCAGAAGAAGAGACAGAGGCACCCCAGTCCAATCTCCTAGCTCTGACCGCCTCAGTCGAAACCGAGTCAGAATCAGAACAAGAGGACGGCGAGCTGACCTTCACAGAAGACGGAGAAATTAAGGTAACTGGTTTTAATAGATTACAGTTAACTGAATTGATTTCTTTTCTTTCTCGTGATTTAGCAAAAGCTAAACTCCGGGTCGAATCCCTCCGACAGGAAGTAAAACTCCTGAAAGAGGGAGCTGACTCTAAACCCTCAACCGAGAAGGTTCAGGAAGGAACTCCCACTCAAGTTGAAAAACTTGAAAAGGAAAACTCCTCCCTGAAAACTCAGGTTAAGGATCTTAGATCAGCCCTAGAACGATTCACTTCTGGTTCCAAAAATCTTGACATGATTCTTGGGAAACAGAAGTCCGTTCTAAATCGATCTGGACTTGGCTACCGAACCAAATCCCGACAAAGATCGTATTTGACTGTACTGAATCAGTCCAGAGGCAAAATTCAGGCATGGGTACCTAAACTATGCCTGAACAAACCAACTGGATCAAATCAGTATTGGATCCCCAAGGACAAGATTCACATCTTGCCTAATCATCACCGTGGCTTTAGTCCAGGGGGAGCCAAACTGAAAACTATTTTCATTATTAGATAAACTTGTATTTCTTGATTGAAACTGCTTATTTGATTGTCTATTTAATTTCTGCAATTTACCATGCTTAGACTTAGGTTAGTTTAAGGACTAAACAAACTTAGCTGAAATTTGACAACATAGTATTGGGTAGAGGTGAGATGATAGTACGTTAGGGAAACCAATTCTAATAAGATCAAGTTCACTTGGTCTCTTTAGACTGGTGAAACTAGCCGAAGCTATCGATCCAAAACTCAAACTAGTTAGACCAGAAATTTTTCAAATAATAATTTTGAAAATGAAATTTCATTAAAAGGTTTTGTCAAGGAAAGGGTGGATGATCCCATAAGGCTACGGCCAAAGAAGGCCTAGTGCCTCGCCAAGACCTGGAAGCCAATTTCTGAAATTCAAATTCAAATTATTTTTGTCAAATTCGAATCTAGCACAAAAATTCAGTTATTTGTAGATTTAAACTTCTTTTAAATTTTTTTAAAATTAATTAAGTTTTCAAACTTAATCAAAACTTTTCAAAATAGTTTTTCTAATCTAAACCTGTCTCATGAAACCTATAAGGTTAACGTGATTGAAAACCCTAGATTCGGGTGAGACAGACTAGGCAGTGAAACTCAATTTAAGCTATTCCTGATTCTAATTGGATCCAAATCAAGAAGATTCTTTATGCATAGGAACATAAAGATTTGGACCAATGGATGTTGGATAGCGGTTGCTCCAGACACATGACTGGAGATAAATTGAAGTTCACCAAGCTCAAACTCAAAAACCTAGGCTCAGTAGCATTTGGCAATAATGCCACACTCAAGGTAATTGGGTCAGGTAACATTGAGCTTAAATCTGATTTCATTATTAAGAAAGTTCTATTGGTTGAAAACTTTAATTTTAATTTGCTTAGCATAAGTCAGTTATGTGATTCGGGTTATAGAGTAACTTTCAACAGTTCCAACTGCCTAATTAAAAATGAACAAGACTCAGAAATCATACTTAAGGGCATTAGGAAAAACAATGTATACACTATAAATCTTCCTATTATACCCAAATGTATGTTAACACAATTAGAACAATCAAACCTCTGGCATAGGAGATTAGGACATACCAATTTAAGAACTATCTCAAAAATTACCCAACTTGGCTTAATCAAAGGTATCCCCAACATCAAAAATAATGAAAACCTAATATGTGAATCATGTAATCAAGGTAAGCAAACCAAATCCAATTACAAACTAATTCAGTCTGATTTAACTCAAACTAGACTTGAGCTTCTGCACCTTGACCTATTTGATTCACATGGAGCCAAGTCACTAAGCGGGAACCGATACTGCTTAGTAATAGTTGATGATTACTCTAGATTTACCTGGGTTAGGTTCCTAAAAACCAAAGATGAAACCCTAAATCTATTTATTGAATTCTGTAAACTAATTGAAAATCAAAATGACACTAAAATTAAAAGACTTAGGAGTGATCACGGGGGAGAGTTTGAAAATCACAAATTTGAGGAATTTTGTAAGGTAAATGGGTATTTACATGAATTTTCATGTCCTAGAACCGCCCAACAAAATGGGATAGTTGAGCGAAGAAATATAACACTACAAGAAGCCGCTAGGGCTATGCTTAACGAGTTTAAACTAGCAAACCAGTTCTAGGCAGAAGCAACTAGTACAGCCTGTTATATCCAAAATAGGGTTTTGATTAATAAGCGACACAATAAAACCCCCTATGAACTGTACTACCATAGACTCCCAAACCTACACTACCTAAGAGTCTTTGGATGCAAAGTCCATAACCTAAACACCAAAGACTATTTAGGAAAATTTCAATCTAAGTCAAACCCAGGCATTTTTCTAGGGTATTCAACCACAAGTAGAGCCTATAGAGTTTACAACAAACAAACTAAGAAAATCGAAGAAACAACTAACTTAATTTTTGATGAAGAAATCAATTCAAATTCTAATAATCAAGAACCAATTTCATCAAACTCTGACCAAGAAAATAATGAACAACTTATTGAACCATTAATTGAACCCTTAAACGAACTAACTATTGAACCAATTAATGAATTAACTGAATCAAGTATCCAACCAACAAATGAACCAGCCCAAAGAGTCGAATCAAATAGTGAACCAAACCTACCAGCCGGACCTGAGGCTGAACCAAGCTCTAGAAGAACCAAGAAACCCAGACTCAGTCACCCAACTGATCAAATTGTGGGTGATCCAACTCTAGGAGTCAGGACTAGATCCTCCTATAGAAACCTTAGTCAAATAGCTATGATATCGAAAATTGAATCCAAACTATAGATGAAGCCCTACCTGACCCTGACTGGATCATAGCTATGCAAGAAGAATTAGCCCAATTTGAAAGAAACCAAGTCTGGGAACTAGTGCCTAAACCTGAAGGCAAATCCATAATAGATACTAAGTGGGTCTTTAGGAATAAACTAAATGATCAAGGAGAAATAGTCAGAAATAAAGCCCGCTTAGTAGCAAAGGGTTTCAGCCAAGTAGAGGGATTAGACTACGATGAAACATATGCCCCAGTAGCTAGACTTGAGTCCATTAGAATGTTGTTAGCCTTTGCATCCCATAAAGGATTTAAATTATATCAAATGGATGTAAAGTCAGCCTTCTTAAATGGATTCATTAAAGAAGAAGTGTATGTAGGACAACCCCCAGGGTTTGAGGACTTAGACCAACCTGACCACGTTTACAAATTAACTAAAGCGCTATATGGGTTAAAACAAGCACCTAGGGCCTGGTATGAACGTTTATCTACTTACTTAATTTCTAAAGAATTTAAACAAGGTAAAATTGACTCAACATTATTTATTAAAACCCTAGGAAAAAATATATTTATTGCCCAAATTTACGTAGATGACATAATCTTTGGATCCACCAACACCAACTTTCTAAAAGAATTTGTAAAGATAATGGAAGATGAATTTGAAATGAGCTTAGTTGGTGAGCTTACATTTTTCCTAGGACTACAAATCAAACAAACTAGGGATGATAATTATGTTCATCAATTCAAGTATGCTAAAGAGTTAATAAAGAAATTTAAAATGGATAACTCTAAAAGCATAAGTACCCCCATGGCCACTAATATAAAAATAGATAGTGACCCTGATGATAAACCAGTATACCTTAAACTCTATAGGAGTATGATAGGTAGCCTACTGTACCTTACAGCCAGTAGACCTGATATTCTCTTTGCTGTAGGGATGTGTGCTAGATACCAAACCTGTGCTAAGGAAACGCATTTAGCAGCCCTAAAAAGAATACTAAGATATGTAAAGGGCACCCTAAATGTAGGGATTTGGTATCCTAGGACCTCAACGTTTGCCTTAACCGGATACTCAGATTCTGACTATGCTGGCTGTAAGTTAGATAGAAAGAGCACAAGTGGAAGCTGCCAACTGTTAGGTCAGAGTTTAGTCAGTTGGTGCAGTAGAAAACAACACTGTGTGGCTTTATCCACAACTGAAGCTGAGTATGTGGCATTAGGAGAATGTGTTGCACAACTTTTATGGATGATGCACACACTTAAAGATTTCCAGCTCAACTACACCCAAACTCAAGTATTTATTGACAATATAAGTTCAATTAATTTAACTAAGAACCCAATTCAACACTCCAGAACTAAACATATAGAAGTCAAACATCATTTTGTGAGAGACCATGTAGCCAAGGGTGAAATAACACTTAAGCATATTGACTCTAAATCCAACCTAGCTGATATATTCACAAAACCCTTACCTGAATCTGAGTTCAGTTCACTAAGAAGGCAGTTAGGATTGTGTTCAGTAGAATAGTTTAACTCAATTATTTTTACTCAACTTGATTTCAAAAACTGTTTTATTTAAATTTCAAAAATCAGTTTTCATTTTCAACTTAGCTTTATTCATTTCAAAAATCAATTTTAAATCTTTTAGACTTAGTTTTTTAAAAAAAAAACTACCCCCTTCAAAACTAGGTTTTTTTCGAAAATGGACTTAGTCTAGGCTTTAACCCTAGAACTGCATGCACCTATAGACTTAGAAGCCAGCATCTCACAAACACCTTAGGGTACTTCTGATTGATAACCTAGAAAGGGTTGAGATGCTTAGGTCTTTGCCTCAATTCAAGATGCTTTAAGTCAGTGCATCTGCAGAAATTGGGGCACTAAATACAACTTACATAGCAATTAAGTTAAGTGTCAAGTTTAGAAAATCTAACTTGAACAAAAACACTTAACTTGACTAACCCTAGCAAAAACTACTGTTTATAACAGTTAGTAAGTAGCTAATTGGGTTAGACAGGCCCCTACAGAGAATTGATTGATTTAGTGTAAATTTAATGATGAATTGATTCAGTACAGCAAAAATTTTACTTTTTCATTGATTTATGCTGTATTTATTTGTTTTGATGTATGACAAAGGGGGAGAGATAGGAAAGGAGAGAGTAAAATTTCTTTCCAAAATTTTCTTAAGTAAATTTTCTTTTCAAAATTTTCTTAACTCCATCCTTTATTCAAAAAGTATTCAAAAGTTTTTTTAAAAATTCAAAAGTTTAACTTTTTGAAAAATACTTAAGCTTTCAAAACTTGTATTCAAAAGTTTAACTTTTTTAAAAAAATACTTAAGCTTTCAAAACTTGTATTCAAAAGTTTAACTTTTTGAAAAATACTTAAGCTTTCAAAACTTGTATTCAAAAGTTTAACTTTTTTAAAAAAAAAATACTTAAGCTTTCAAAACTTGTATTCAAAAGTTTAACTTTTTGAAAAATACTTAAGCTTTCAAAACTTGTATTCAAAAGTTTAACTTTTTGAAAAATACTTAAGCTTTCAAAACTTCTACTTAAGTTTTCAAAATTCTGCTAAGTCCTTCAAAATATCTACTTAAGCTTTCAAAGTTAACTAAGTACTTAAGTTTTTTTAAAGCTAACACTTTCAAAACCTTTGAGTACCTTGAAACTTAAAAGCCTCAAACTTTTTAAGTACTCAAAGATCATGTTTCAAAAAATTTCCTATATACTTTTTAAAAGTACCTAAGTGCAAGTTTTTTTACCCCACCAATTTTTGAAACATCTAGGGGGAGATTCCTTCCAGGGGGAGGGAACAAAACTTTAATTTTTTTTATTAAACTTAACTTTTTGAACTAGGGTTGCCATAAATCAAAAAGGGGGAGATTGTTGGTACAGAAGGCACCAAAGTCTAACCTGTGTTTTGATAATGGCAACATAGGTCAAAAGTTAAGTCTTACTTGTTTTCTAACAAGTTATTTTAAGTGTGCAGTATCCAAGCCCTAGCGAAGGACTGCTAGGCAACTGGCGAAGGACTGCCAGTATTAAAGCCCTAGCAAAGGACTGCTAGGCAACTGGCGAAGGATTGCCAGTATTAAAGCCCTAGCGAAGGACTGCTAGGCAACTGGCGAAGGACTGCCAGTATCCAAGACCTGACAAAGGACCGTCAGGCAAAAGTCCAACCAAAGGAGCGGTTGGCATTAGGTAAATTCTCCCGAGAGGAGTAGGTGAGGACGCGTTCCCCGTCGAGGGAACAGTAGGCGTCGGTTCGACCTAGGGCTCCATTTTGGAGACCAAAGACAGAACCAAGACAGCTAAGGCTGTATAAATCTAATAAATTATTATGTTATTGTGTTTTGGACTAAGCCTGGATGCAGGACCGAGGGAACGTGTGTCTGCAGCTCAGAAAGCCTCAAAGGAGAGAGGCAGTTACTGAGTAGGGCGCCCGGAGTGTCCCGGGCACCCCCAAGGGCCATACAAAACAAGTAACAAGAATAATGGTTCGAATACACACTGGGCCGGGCGCCCCCGTGCACCCGGGCGCCCCCGCTGCTCCCGGGCGCCCCCTGCGCTGCGGGCGCCCCCTGCGCTGCGGGCGCCCCATGCGCGTACATCGAACCAGAAGCCTTCGAAGCCAAGAGATGAGGTTTGATCCGGTCAATACGGGCGCCCCGGACGACCCGGGCGCCCCGGGCGCCCCGGACGACCCGGGCGCCCCGGGCGCCCCGGACGACCCGGGCGCCCCGGGCGCCCCGGTCAAAGCGGATCTAGAGGATCAGACGCGACCGAGGTTTGTGCGGATCAAAAGCCACGTGGGGGGCGCCCCCGACGTCCCGGGCGCCCCCGACGTCCCGGGCGCCCCCTAGCCCTATATAAAGGGCCCTCGACCCCAGGCTTCCAACAACAATTCTTTCAACGCCTCAAAGCTCCTCTACGCTCGTGCCTTGCTCTAAAAACGCCTCACCTCGAGCCTACGATGTAAAATACGGCAATTCGAAAATCCGGGCCAGAAAATTTTTTTTGGGATTTTATTCGGATAGAGTATAGGGTTTCCGGCCTACGAGAGGGGCCCAAGGGGTTTTATTGTAAAAATTTAAAACTTATCAATGGTTTACAGGTAAACTCTTACATTACGGAAGGGTAAATAATTTAACCCTAAAGATTTTTGAGATGGATTATATTAAATGTGAGGGTTAAATGGTTAAATCCTTTGCCCCAAGGGTAGAACGTGAATTTGAGAAAAGAGAGGGGCTTTTCTGCAAAAGATCCCTCCCCCTTTTTATTACATATTTTTCCCGAGCCCTAAACAGCAGCTGCCGACCCCTTTTGTTCCTTCTTCCTCCCCTCGCGAAGCCGCAGTCGGCGCACACCCGACGCCTGCCCTAAAACTGCAGCCGCCGACATCTTCTTCTTCCTCCCCTTCGCGCGAGCCCTAGCCACAGCCACATCCTAGCTCTCCTTCCTCCTTAGCTCTCCACGCACGCGACCCCGTTTCTCCAGCCGAGCCATGGCAATCTAGGGCACGGTGGCGAATCAGGCAGGGATCAAGGGTTGCAACGGTAAGAGTTGTTGTTGGATTCTAGTTGAAGAGTATGGGTTTCTTGGTGTTGATCCGATGTAGCTTTTGGATGAATTCGAGTTGAATTTGAGCTCCTTGTTTCTCTGTCGTGTGTTCTAGTTTTTGGAGTTTGATTCGGGGCTATGGATCAAGTATTGGATTGCTGATCTTGGGTTTGGATTCGTTGGTTTGTTCTTGAGGTTGCTATCCTGTGGTTCGATTTTTGTTTTTGAAGTAGTGGTGTCGCAACTGTGGTTAATTAAGTTGGTTTTCAATTATTTCTGATGTTCGATCTCTGCCGTGTTCTTCGATGTGGTGGTTGATGCGAGTTGAGTTTTGGGAGCAAGCTTGCGGATGAAATGCTACTTGATACGTTGTGGTGGAGGTAGCAGAGAATACTTTGGTTGTTTGAGTCGATTGTGGTATACTGATGGGTTTCTGTTCTTGTGAATTTGTGGGTTGTTTGATCAGTGTTGTGTAGGAATTTGATTGGGCATTTGCTAATCGATCATAGTTAAATTTGTTCCATTTTGTTCTTGGCCTGTTGAATCGGTTCTTGGTTGTGCGTCCCTGTTGTGTAATGACAATTCAGAGAAATTTTAGGGATGGATTAGCATTCTTTGTTTGTGTGTGTTTGATCTGCTTCACGATGTTTCAAATTGAGTCTTTGAGCTCAATCTCAATCTTGTGGATTATCTGATCTTGGGTTTTCAGCTATGGGTTTATGATTGTTGGGATTAGTTAATGATCGAAACGATAAAGAGTTCGTCCTAATGGGTTCTAGGATTTATTTTAGGTACTCGTTGAATATTATAATTAGCTAAATCATGTATATTGGTACAGGACATTGATTGACGATTACGGATACTTGGACGAGAGTTCTCTGCATTCACAGGCATATATTTTGGAGGCGGGTACCCTTTGACTTATCTATCTTGATATTGTCATTTTGTTATGCATAGAATGTTATAGATAGCAGTAAGATCCTACGCTATCCCTGGTTATTATGTTTGATCTGGATATTGTGGTTTACCCCTGTTTATTATGTCAGATCTGGATACCTGTTGTTTATCCTTGAGTTATTATGCTGTTAGTTCCATACAGTCTCTAGTATTGTCATCTCTACATGTATGCTTAGATATCGTAGTGTATCTCTTGCATTTGACCTTGAGGGATCTGTATTTCAGTTCAGTATACCTTGTAGGATACCTGTATTTCCTGTTATAGGATTTCAGACTGAGACTTAGTATACTGAGGACTTGGGAGGGAGATACGTGTATCTATCATACACCATCCTTGCACTGTTGCATGCCGGCGATCAGCGACTCCCTTGTGGTTGAGCCTAATCGTTTTCCGGTACATGACGGGCACACACGGCCACTCATGGGTTAGTGGATACCGTAGATGTGTGCATTTGTCCTGTATTGCTCCGTTCGGCCACTATTGGAGGGTGAGCGCGGGCGTGGTAGCAAGCAGGGATCCCTTCTCGTACTGAGCCACGAGGAGATGAGAGCTTGATTCCCCCAATTGCTTGGGGTTAGGAGCATGGTCTCCGCCAGCATCCTGTCCACCCGGTCACTCAGGAGCAGTGATGGCAGGGTGTACAGTTGTCAGAGCCCTACCTTTTCAGACGTCCCTATGACAGGTGTACGATGATTCTGTCTGGTGTCAGGGGTGACACATGTCATTGCACCATGTGCATCTTTTGCATCGTGCATTGTTTGCTGCACTTGATTCTTGCACTTGTTTGACATCGCATATTCTGGAGACTTGTTATCTGTGTTTATATGCCTATTGGTTTTCCGTTGGTATTTCTTACCCTCTATACAGGTTAGATGGATTCAGGTATGTATCTACTTCGGTATGTTCAGTACTAGTCTTTCCCTACTGTTGCTATGAGACTGTAGTAGCTGAACTCTTATTGTTAGTATAACTTCCTATGCATATCTTTGGGTATTCGCTGAGCTATGGACTCACCCCGTTGCCATATATGTTTATTTCAGGTTGATGTCTGCGAGGAGATCCCGAGCCGCCAGTCCCCAGCTCCAGAGGAGCTCTTTTTGATTTTGGGTTTTCCGTTGTTTCATTTATGGACCCTGTAGTATTTACTATGCTTCCGCTATTATGTTTTAAACATGTATGCACGTTTTATTTGATGGCATTGTACTTTTGAGTCCTATGTTGGACTTCGATTGGTTTTGGTTTTGTTCCTGCCCCCTGGCAGCTCAGGTGAGTTCGGATTTAGTTTTTCGATAGTTATAAACATATAACTGTTGTTTCTGCTTATATCTGAGGCCTGAGGCCCTATAAACTGCGTGGTTGTGCAAATATTTAAACTGCGTGGATTGTTATATATTGTGTGTGTGTAAATTGTCCGCCGGACAGGGGAGGTGCTGTCCGATTTTATATTGGATCAGGGGCTCCTAGGTCTCGGGGCGTGACATACGACGTCCCGCTACCCCGAAAAAGAGTCGATACACTCCGGACGTCGGTAACGAAGAGCTTAATATTTGTTTGTTATTTATTGCACTATCTCTGTAATTGAAATTATTGTAATCTATTTGCGCGAATATAGAATTGCCTATAGTAAACGGTCAACGACCGTGGGCCTTGGAGTAGGAGTCGACACAGGCTCCGAACCAAGTAAAAACCACTGTGTCTTTGTGCTGTGTCTCGTATTTTTATTTCCGCTATGCACTTACTCTTAGTTTTCCGAAAAAGAACGATTTCCGATATTCACCCCCCCTCTATCGGTTTTTCACGATCCAACAAAAGGAACCCTAAATGCCGGACTTTGGTATCCTAGAACCCCCAATGTTGATCTAATTGGATACACTGACTCGGACTATGCGGGTTGCAAGCTAGATAGGAAGAGTACAAGTGGAGGGTGTCAATTCCTTGGGTCTTCTTTAGTTAGTTGGAGTAGTAGGAAACAACCATGCGTTGCCCTATCAACAACGGAAGCAGAATATGTGGCAATGGGTGGATGTGTTTCCCAACTCCTTTGGATCATGCACACCTTAGAGGACTATGAGCTACATTAGACCAAGGTCAAAGTCTTGTGTGATAATGTAAGCACGATCAACCTAACTAAAAATCCGGTTCACCATTCTAGAACAATGCACATTGAAGTGAAACATCACTTCATTAGAGACCATGTGGCAAGGGGAGACATAGAATTACACTATGTTAAATCAAAGTCGAACCTAGCCGACATTTTTACCAAGCCTCTTCCCGAATCGGAATTTACATCCTTAAGAAGAGGGCTTGGAATGTGCTTTGTGGAAGTATAGAGTGAACTTGGACACATTAGCCTTGAGAAAGGGTGCTTGATCCATTAAGGTGATACATTTGGCTCACTTGTGCTTGTGGCACATTGTTGGACCATCAAAAGTATCAAAATATCAAAACTAGACCGACTATGGGGGAGGCAAGTGTTTAATCAATGGACACTTTGCCAAAGATCATAGTTGGACATTTTAAAACTTTGAAAAACCATTTTATGTTTTACATACTGTGTCATGCTTTTAAAAGTCACATATTTGCAAAATTGGTTTCAAAGATTGATACAAAATGTAGTGTTTTTCAAAACTTTTGGATTTTTATCAAAAGATGTGCATGCTTGAAATTTTATATGGTTTATTATTTTTCCCTGATAAAGTATAACATTTCAAACATGTACGTAAAATTTTACAATTTTTGGAATTTTCTGGAATTTTCTGGGAGTTTCTGAAATTCGGCAGAAAAGCTGAAAATTCAGACTGATGGCGTATCAGTCGACTGCCCTATGGGCAGTCGACTGGCACAACTATTTTCAGCTGCTGTGAGAAAATTTAGAAATCAATAATTCTCACATAAGATGTCATAGGGTTTGGTTGCTTGAGGCAATCATTTTGATGGTGTCAAAGGGGGAGAATCGGTGGTTTAAGTTAGAAGTTTGACTTAAAATGGACGATTTTAGGTATTTTATCTAACTTAGACATTGAAAGGTTAAAACTTGAAAAAAGAACATGGATTAAGGGGGAGGAACCTCTTAGGTTCGGATATGTCTTACATTCTTATTGATATTGTTAAGTAGAAACTTAACTTGGAATATGATTAGAATTGAAACTGTGGAGAGGACATAGGTTAAGGGGGAGGGTACCTCTTAGGATTATTATGTCTCATAATGTTTCAATTGCTATCTTTTGCTATTGCTGTTACTTATCTCTAACTTAAACATATTGCCACACATCAAAAAGGGGGAGATTGTTGAGGTAATCGACCCTTTAAATGATTGAGAGATCATAGTTTTGATGTGTGGGCGAATAGGTTTAAAGTTAGAGTGTTATGTTGTATTTGACTTGTGTGATTGAGTTTGCAGGACTTGGAAAATCACACTTGGTGAACCTATTCGAGGGACGAGAGCCGAGGGAGGAGAACTCCAAGGGCAAGCCGGGAAGTGGACTTCAAAAGGCACACGCGAAGGGTGGCATGGAGGCAAGCCAAGGGAAGGCTTGCGTGCGCATCCGAGGGACGATAGCCAGAGGAAGAGGACTTCAAGGGGCGAGCCAAGGGAGTAGACCTGAAGGCATACGCGAAGGAGAAGGTTTGAAGTAGCTGGAGCTAAGCTGGGAGGCAGGGCAGTCGACTGGCCTGGAGGTAGTCGACTGCCAAAACCCACAGAGAGTTCGCAGCTTCGGACCAGTCGATTGGCCAATGGGCAGTCGACTGGTATACCCCAAAACTAGCCGTTGGCTAGCTGTTTGCTAGCCGTTGGCCGACATTTAATGTCGGGCCAGTCGGCGTCTGGACAGACTGCGAATCTGTCCTTTTCACCTATAAAAGGAGGCCTCGTTACACGTGTCTGTACAGTTCCGTACAGTAACAAAGTGCTGCCAAATTGTAGAGTGTTTTCTTGCTTCCTTCATCATATTTCTACATCTGTAAAGAGGAAGCTACTGCTGTAAAGGTTTCTCCACCTCAAGGAGACTTTTCGATAGTGAAAAGTGGTGCTCGCGGCGTGGATCCTTGGATTAGTCACCCATCTGGGTGGATACCAAGTAAAAGACTTTTTGTTAGCATTGTCATTTTCTTTACATATTATTTCCGCTGCGCTAACAGTCTTGTAGAGATCAAAACGATCCGAGAAAGTGCATTCACGCCCCCCTCTGCACGCCTACATCGATCTCTCACTGTGCACCGGCCTTCAGGAGGACAAGCAGGCCTGAGGGTGGCTCTACACCTCCCCCGGTGGTCGTCCCCCGGGACTAGGGTGGTGAGGCACATTCGATGTCAGCAGAGGCCTCAGTGTCCAATCCGGTGCGAGGGAGGCGACCGGACAAGGAAAAGGCTCCGGCTGACCCTACTTCAGCTATACTGATACGCAGCCCTTTTGCTCCCTGGGTCTTGGAGGACCCTATGCCTCGTCACCTCCGTTTCTTCACCGTCCCTGAGTATGCGGGAACCACGGATCGGAGGAGGCGTTACTCAGTGCCCTCAATCGGCACCCTCATAGGCCCTCAGTCGGCCTCATCCTCCAGTGCCCTAGTCGGCACCCTCTTAGGCCCCAGTCGGCCTCAGCAGACACAACCACTCCCTGACACCAGACTACCAGAAGTTGTACAGGGTAGCGTAGAACTGAAGCCGTCTGGGTCTCCATAACGGATATCTCACCGAGGTAGTGATCTTCCTGCCAAAACATGTTCCCCCATACTGCGACCACCTACACCGGTGTCAGGCCGAGCTCTTAGATCCATTTAGACTCTCAAGTAGTAACCACCTGAGATCCATTGACCATGAGTCTCAAACTTGCTCTTAGAGTTCTCCCTTGAGCTCTTAGCCTTTGTTACCTCCGTAGGTGACTCATCTACAATCACAAGGTCACATTGGTGTACCTCCGGTAACTCTTGGCCTACAAACCTAACCTTCTTAACCTTGGACACCTTGTCCTTGGTTAAGTTCTTCTTCCTTTTAACCTTGGACACCTTACCCTTGGTTAAGGTCTTTTTGCCCTTAAATAGGACTCCCTTATCATTTTTGGACTTCTCTTCCTTGTCATAGTTATATGCTACCCTAGCATATATCTTTTCATTGGCATTTGAAGACCTAGATTGGTATCTCAAGCCTGATCTATCATTGTTGGGTTTTTGACTTCTTAACAATTTATCTAACCCCTTAGATCCAATAGTGAATCTTTCTAGGATTTTCTCCAATTTCTCACGCTTTGCCCTCAAAGCTTGATTCCCCTTTCTAGGTTCTTGAACCTAGATCAACATGTCCACCATGGGCATTCCTAGACCTACTCATCTTTCTAAGCATGTGTCTCCCCTTCTTAGGATTAATGCTTTGATCCTTAGGTCTAATGGTTCTAGATTTATCATGATACATAGATTGCCTAGGGTTATGATTTGTAATATTAACTTAATCCTATCATGATATTTGAATTCAAAATTTTACATGGGTAAATAATGACAATTATTTCTAGCATGCATGGAGGAATTTGAATTATACTTAAAGTTAGGAATTATCTCCCTTATCCTTGAAGCTCTCTCTTGAATTAAGCCCCTCTTCTTATTCTTTTCTCCCATTTCTGCAAATACTCCAACTTCTTGAATTCTTCCTTCCTTGACCATTTGGTATGGTAGTGCCCGCACTTACCACATGTGAATCATCTAATGTGCACCCAAAACAATGGACACTTGTCCTACAACTCATGTTAGATTTCAAAGGAATTGAATTGAGTTTATGGTTTACCTCTTTCTTAACCAATGGACACTTGTCCTTGTAGTGTTCCTACTCATTGCACCCAAAACAAACGATGTGGTCTTTTGATTTTGCTTTGGTGGATATGCTTGCAAGGTTGTCTTCCAAGATCTCTTCTTCATTTGTCTTGGCTTCCTCTTCAATCTTGGATAAAGTGGATGATGATTCTCCATATTATTGTGCCACTTTACTTGAGGAGGTGAATGATGCTTCTTCTTCTTTCTCCTCCTCAATTGTTGAGATAATTTCTTCATCTGATTGGTCCTTCTCCTCCTCTTGGACCATTAAGCCCATCTCCTTGAGCTATTCTTCTTGTGTAGGCTTCTCATAAAGAGTTATCACCATGCTCCATAGCTTATGAGCATTCTTGTATTCACTTTCCCTCCCAATCACTTCATTATGAAAAATGCTAATTAAAATTGAGATTACCTTCTCATTTGTCTCTGATTGTGATTGTTGCTCCTAGGTCCAATATCTTGGTTGGAGTTTCTTCTCATGCTTGTCTCTTGGGGCTTCAAATGGTTCTTTGAGCGCGATCATCATGCCTCAATCTATGTCGAACCATGTCTTCACCCGCAACCTCCAATAGTCAAAGCTTTTGCGATCATATGGAGGAGGAATGGTGATGTCGCACCCAATCTTTCTCCAAACTCCATTTTCCTCTAGCACCTTCCTTCTTTGACGGTTAGTCCAACAAGAGCGAACCTTCGCTCTGATATCACTTATTGAGGATCGATGGTTCGACTAGAGGGGGGTGAATAGATTCTCACCCAAATACGTCGATTCTCTTCCTACACGTGCTAGTTGCGTAAGCGGAATAGTATAAACTAAAACTAATAACTAGAAGAGACACACTAATTTACATGGTTCGAAGATGATGCTCCTACTCCACGACTGCCCATAAGGTGGATGATCTCGATCCATCGGTGGATGACTCCCCGGAAAGCCTCTGGCTAGCTCGTGTAGCTCCTTATGGGTGGAGAAACCTCGCCACAAATTAGCAAGCACACCTGAGCACTTGTAGACTACTACTAAGCTTTAACCAAGCTTATTTTGTCAACTTTGCCCAGCCAAACTGAGCTCCCTTAAATAGCGCTTGTGGCTGAACTAGCCATTACTAATCGACTGATTCCAACACCAGTCGACCGATCTAGCCAAATTCGAACATTATAGCTCAACGTTCGAATTCCTAGCTGTCACCAGTCGACTGCATAGAAGATCAGTCTACTGATCTTTCTGTGACCTCTACTAGTCGACTGATCCTATACTAGTTGACTGGTAAACCCCTAAACATAGGATTTCCTTTCCCGAGTATAGTTGACTCACACTCGGACTCTCATGACTCACTTGACTTTTCTTTTGCAGCTTTGACTCTTACCTTCAAGCCTTCTTCACTTTGGCTCTCGTCCCTCGGATGCATACAAGCCTGTGGCTCGTCCCCACATGTCATCTTTTCCGTATGCCTCGAAGTGCGCTTCTCTCAGTTCATCATTACTGCCTTGTCCACGGTCCCTCGGATGCCTCTCCATCCTTCACTGGACCCGAAGCCATCAAGCTGAGTTTATGTGTATTCTGCAGAATCTACACACTCAAATACATATATCAAATACAACGATGAACCTAACTTTAACCATTTGCCTAAACATCAAAATACATAGTCCCACGCACGGACCATAGATTGCCTCAACACTAAGTTCTTACACAGTTAGACATAGGGATCAAATACAAACAAGGCATAACTTGACTTAATTGACCTCATTAAAACTCACTTAGGATATTTATGTTGAGGCAATCGGCCCAAGAATGATCGGGAAGATCATGGTTTCAATGTGTGTGCCAATAAGTTTAAGGTTAAGGTATTGTGTTGTATTTGATATGTGTGATTGAGTTTGCAGGACTTGGAGAATCACACATGGAGAACATATCCGAGGGACGAGAGTCGAGGGAGGAAAGCTCCAAGGGCAAGCCGGGAAGTGGACTTCAAGGGCACACGTGAAGGGTGACATGGAGACAAGCCAAGGAAGGCTTGTGTGCGCATCCGAGGGATGATAGCCAGAGGAAGAAGACTTCAAGGGGCAAGCCAATGGAGCATATCTAAAGGCATACGTGAAGGAGGGTGTTTGGAGTGATTGTAAGTGAGTTGAGAGGCTGAGCAGTCGACTGGCCAGAGGGCAGTGGACTGCCAAAACTCACAGAAGGTTTTCAGCCTTCGACCAGTTGACTGGACCTGGGGCAGTCAAAGCTAGACCAGTCAACTGCCCCAGGGGCAGTCGACTGGTGCGGGTCTGGACAGCTTGCGAAGCTGTCTTGTTCTCTTATTTAAAGGGGACTTTTGGGCACGAGGAATATACGATTTTTCACTGTACCAAAGTGCTGCTAGTGCTTCTATTGCTTAGTTCCTCCTCTAGTTCTCTATTGCATCTTGTAAAGAGAAAGAAGACAACACTTGTAAAGGTTTCTCCGCCTTTGAAGGAGGGTTTCATAGTGGAGAGTGTGCAACCGCGTGGATCCTTGGATTAGCCACCCGTTTGGGTGGATACCAAGTAAAAGGACTGTGAGTTAGCATTGGATCTTACATTTTCATTATATTTTGTATTGTGCTAACCCTATTGTAGAGAAAAATCGAGACAAGCTATTCACCCCCTCTAGCCGAGCCATCGATCCTAACATGTGGTATCAGAGCGCAAGGACGCCTTCAACGGACTAATCGCCAAGAAGAGCAATCATTGAAATGGTCGGCTCGCATATTCAATCGCCAAAATTCGAAGGAGAATTTTCATGGTGGAAGAAGAAAATGGAGGTATTTTTCAATACCGACTTTGATATTATGCTAATCATAGAAAACGGTTTTGAGATACCTAAGGATCAAGAAAATAAGCTTCTTGAGAAAGTAAGGTGGAACAAGAAGCAAAAAGATGATCACTTGGTAAATTCAAAAGCTTTGCATCATCTACTTAGTGTGCTTCCTCAACAAGAAGTGACAAGGATTGGAAACTACTCAAGTGCCAAGGATTTATGGGACAAGTTAGTTGAACTTCATGAAGGCACCTCGGAGGCGAAAATGACGAAAAGAGATCTTCTTCGGTCCCAACTCAATAATATCAAGCTTGACAAAGGGGAGAAGGTAACAAGCTTACATGCTAGATTTAAAAAAATTCTTATCGGGCTAACAAGTGTAGGGGAACAATTATCCAACCGAGACATTGTGATGAAAGCCCTCAATGCCTTCCCAAGAACGTCAACTTGGAGCTCAATGGTGGACTCGTACTACATTTCCAAGGATCTAGAAAAAACGTTTCTAGAGGAATTTTTCTCAACCATGGAGCTTCATGAGACTTGAGTTGGAGGAACAATCGAAGAGTCATACTACAAGCCAAAGAGTATAGCCCTTGTGGCAAACAAGGGAAAAGGTAAGAAGGAGGAGGTCTCATCATCCGATTCGGAGGAATTGAGTGCTTCCATGGGTAGTGATGCGGAAGCCTACATGGTAAGAAAGGTAAGAAAAGTATTTAAATAATTTTCTACTAACAAGTCTCATGGTAGGAATGAATCAAGGAGCAAACATAAATCAAGAAAGATAATTTTCTACAATTGCCAAGGAGAAGGACACATGAGAGATGAGTGCCCTCTCTTGAAAAAGAAGGAAGAAAAGAAGAAAGAAGGAAAGAAGAAATCAAAGGAGAAGGAGAAGAATGTGCAAAACTTGAAGACTACATGGGATGATCCATCTTCATCGGAGGAGGAGCATTTTGTATCCTATTTTGCACTAATGGGAATTGATGACCTTGCCTCCACGTCATCCGAATTTAAAGAGGAGAAAAGCTCAAGTGAAGATGAAGGGAGCTCAAGTGAAGGGGGAGGCTCCACCTCGGAATCAGACTTCTCAGTAAGTGAGGTACACAACTTACCCACCTCTATTCTTGTAAAAATAATCTCTAGTACTAGTGATGACTTGGTAGATGCTAAAAATAAAATTAAATGTTTAAAAAGAGAAAATTGCATGTTAAAGGATAAATTAGCATCCATGAAAATTAACGATAATGAGCATGCTTCTTCTTTTATCTCAAATAACTCATGTTTAGAAGAAGAAAATAAGGATTTAAGGGAAAAGGTAAATAGTCTTACCAAAGCACTTAGGAAGTTTGAAGTTGGCTCAAAGACATTAGATATGATCATTGGGAGACAAAGAGTAAGCTTTAGGAAAGAGGGTTTGGGTTTTGGCAAGTCTAACAATGGGAAAACTTATCATTGTCTAATTGCTAGAGGACAATCAAAGACCAAGACCCTAAGTAAGAAATGGATCCCTAAGGAGTACTTGGTTAACCCAATTGGGAAATATTACTATTGGGTACCAAAGTCAATCCTCAAGGGTTAGAGGATTTGGGATAAGTCAACCATGGTATTGGAATTTCAAATTTTTGGAATTTGGTTGACTTGAGACATTGAGGGGGAGTTTGTAACCCATAGTAGAAATTCATGATGAATCAAGCAAAAATAAGGCTTACCTTGAAAACATCTCATATTACTTAGCTTATGATTGTATTCTTACATATGGGATGTTAGCACTACAAAAAAAAACAAGAAATTGCGACGAACTTTTTTAATAGTCCGTCGCAAGTGGCGACGGATACTATATATCCGTCGCCAAAGTATGGCGGCAAGTCAAATGCCTGAATATAGCGACGAACATGGTCAAAGTCCGTCGCAATAGCGACGGATAATATAAATTATCCGTCGCTAGATTTAAGCGACGGGTCAAACCCCTCAATATGGCGACGAAAATAGTCAACGCCGTCGCTAATTGGAGACGAACAAGTTATTCCGTCGCTAGTTTTCTTAAAAAAGGGCGACGACCCCTTCCCCGTGGCCACGCGAACCCTAAACCCCCTTCGGTGATTCTCCTCCGGCGAACCCTCCTCCGATCCCAGGTACGCGAATAAGCGATATTTCCTGTATTTTATCCTCCGGCGAACCATAGGGTGGCGCCGTCGTCTTCTCCGGGCAGGCACGGATTTTGGTACGGCCGAGCGCGGCCTGCCGCGGCCGCGCGTGGGCAGGCGCGGCCTCGTGCGGGCAGGCGCGGCCTCCCGCGGCCCCTCGCGGGCAAGCACGCCAGGGCGCGGGCCAGCGCGGCCGCACTCCACCTGCTGCGGGCGCGGGCCGCCTGTGCGGCCGGGCGACGCCTGTTGCGGCCGGGTGGCGGCTGCTACGGCCGGCCGATGCCTCCTGCGGCCTGCGAACCCTGCTGCGGCAGGGTTTAGGGTTAATTAAATAATTAATTAATTAACAGATTAATTGACTAATTAATTAGTTATTTAATTAGTTAAATTATCATTTAATTATTTTAGATAATAATTTCCTTTGTTAAATCATAAATTGTGTAATTAATTGTTCAAATGTTTGATTTATTTTAGGTTAATTGTATGGTTAAATAGAATAATTAGATGATTAATTGTTTGTTTAATTAGATTAATTGATTTATTAATTAGATCTTGTTTGATTAATGTTAGATTAACTGATTGAATAATTAGATTAATTTGTTGATTAATTCTTTGATTACTTAGAATAATTTATTCATTATTTATATTATGTTTGATTAATTAGATGTATTTTGTAGTATAGCATCTTTATCAAATTTTAATATTGATCATAATATGTGTGGTTTGATTAAATTGTCTTATCTGAATTCAGATACAATGTATCCGAACAAGGCATGGATGTATAATAGGTTAGACAATGGATTTATCCGTGACGAATTTTTTTCTGGAGTGGAAGAATTTGTAAACTTTGCCAAGTGTCATCCTGAGTGTTTGAATGACACAGAGTTGAAGTGTCTATGTAATCAACGTAAATGTAGAAATACAGCTTTCCGTGATGAAGATACAGTGAAAACTCATATTGCCAGGTATGGGTTTGTTCCAGATTATTACAACTGGTATTTTCATGGAGAGTCGTATGTCTATGAATTTGGTGGACCTTCTGTTGCATCATCATCGAACTCAATTGGACCAGAGACATCATATAACCCTGCTGATGCAATGCAATCAATGGTTTACGATGCAATGAATGCTTTTGATCAATCAAATGTAGAACAAGTACCTACTTCTGATATTTAGAAAATGTATGATATGTTAAAGGCTAGTGAAAGAGAATTATGGGAAGGTATTCCATCAGGTCATTCTCAATTATCTGCTACTGCAAGATTATTGAATATGAAGGCAGAACATTATTTCTCAGAACGATGTTATGATGACATATGTCAACTTATGTCAGAGTGGCTTCCAATTGATAACTGCATGACTGATAGTTTCTACAACACTAAAAAACTAATCAGAGACTTGGGTTTGCTAGTTGAGAAGATACATTATTGTGTCAATAATTGCATGATCTTTTGGAACCAAGATAGTGAATTGATGGAATGCAAAATCTATAATCATCCTCGTTACAAGCATAGTGCTCGCATGGTAAATCAAAAGAAGAAGAAAAATATTCCTTACAAAGTCATGTATTATTTTCCTTTGACTGCTAGACTCCAACGTTTGTATGCATCAGCAGCAACAGCAAGTCATATGATCTGGCATCAAAACCATGGACATGATGGAGACATTATGTGTCATCCTTGTGATTCCCCTGCATGGAAACATTTAGATTCAACATTTTCTTCCTTTGCTATGGAACCATGTAATGTCAGACTTGGACTTTCTGCAAATGGATTTCAGCCATTTGGAAGTTATGGACAACAATATTCATCGTGGCATGTTATCTTAACACCATACAACTTACCACCATGGATGTGCATGAAAGATGAATTCATGTTTCTTACTGTTTTAATTCCAGGTCCTCAAAATCCAAAAGGGCACATAGATGTTTTTTTTACAACCTTTGATAGCTGAGCTGAATTATTTATGGAATATAGGTTCAGAGACGTATGACATTGCTACAAAGTCAAACTTTTTAATGCATGCAGCATTGTTATGTGCTATTAGTGATTTTCCTGCTTACTCAATGTTATCAGGATGGAGCACAGCTGGAAAGCTAGCATGTCCACATTGTATGAGTCAGTCAGATGCATTTTCTTTGCCCTGCAGTGGCATGATTTCTTGGTTTGATAATCATCAGAAATTTTTACCTCTTGATCATCCGTTCAGAAGAAATAAGAAACATTTCAAAAGGAATGAAGTAGTTAGGAAGCTACCTCCATTTGGGATGTCAGGCGAAGAAGTGTTAAATGAAATTGATAGTTATGGATTTCTACTAGTATATCAGGATGGATCAGATGATATCAACAAGTATATTATTAGAGTCAACAAATGTGGTTAGAGGAAAAGAAGTATTTTTTAGGAGCTTCCATATTGGAAATATTTACTCATTCGTCATAATTTGGATGTGATGCATATTGAGAAAAATTTCTTTGATAACATCATTAATACTGTCTTAAATGTGCATGGGAAAACAAAAGATACAACAAAATCTCGTGAAGAATTAAAACAATTAGTGAGCAGGCCTGAGTTGCATCAGAATGAAACAACTGGTAAATATCCGAAGGCTTGTTATACATTGGACAAAGAAAGTAAGCAAGCATTGTGTTCTTGGTTGAAAAACATAAAATTCCCAGATGGATATGCCTCTAATATGTCTCATTGTGTGGATACGAATAGATCTAAAATAGTTGGAATGAAGAGTCATGATTGTCATGTGTTCATGCAAAGATTAATTCCATCAGTTGACCTAGACATTCTTTCTATTTTCAAGTATCCTAGAAGAGCAATGGGTTCAACTCTATCTAGACGGTTAAATGACAGAGAATATCATGCCGCCAGGACATATATCCTCCTAAACTGTGAAGATGTCAAACTATACCTAAGGTATTATCTCTTGTTGTAATGAAATTAATATCAAATGATATAATCAAATTTCTGGTATGATATCAAATGAACTTATATGTCAGGTTATACCAACAACAGTTGTACATTCAAAATCCATCGATAAGTGCAAATGAGGTAGATCAAATGATAGAAGAAGATTTTGCATTTTGGTTTCAAATATATGTAAGTGAGTTAATATGCATTTTTTGTTAACAATTCTTGATTACTTATTAATCTAATTTGATCACCCACCACTATTATAGGTCAATGATGACAGAATTTCAAATGTAGAAGACGACCGAATTAAAAATCTCGCATTTGGACCTCTTCATACTGTGACAGTCTACTCGGGTTATTGCGTGAATGGATACAGATTTCATGTGAGCCAACGTGATTCAGGGATGCTAACGTATAATTCTGGCATAAGTGTCAAAGGATCAACAAACAACAATGATAATGAATTTGACTACTATGGCAAGCTAGAGGAAATTATCGAAGTTGAATACCCAGCGTTACCTTTCAAAAGATGTGTATTATTCAGGTATTCTTGGTATGATCCAACTCCAAGGACGGGCACAAGAAAACATCGGTTATACAATTTAGTTGAGGTTAATTCAAGCAAAAGATTCAACAAGTTCGAAACTTTCATTTTTGCGGTGCAAGCTGGTCAAGTATTTTATCTGGAGTACCCAACTAAGAGAAGACGACCTAGTGAATGGCTTGCTGTATGTCAAATGAAGCCTAGGTCAACAATTGAAATGCCAAATACGATCACTGTCCAAAACTCTGATGCTTATCAAAATGAAGAAGTTATAATCAACTCTGTTGATTCAGAAATACAATCAGCATCTCAATTACTTATAGATGAGAATGTCTCTTACGAGGAAATTGATGATGGTGAAATATCTAGCACTGAGGAGGTCGATCTGTCAACGGATTCAAGCGATGAAAACTTGCATGTTAATTTAGTTCCATCAGATTAGGATGAGTTAGATGTATTAAACATTAACTAATCAGAGTTTGTATTTAGATGAGTTGTTAATTTAGATCATTCTGCTTGTATTGAACAGTTTTATACGATGCTTGATTATCCCTTTGCTAGATTTATTTACATTGTCTTCATTAGTGCATGTGTCCATTTGCCTCTAATATGTCTCATTTGCATGTTTTACCTATTCTGCTTATCTGCTTAAACTTTGTGTATAATCAGGTACCATGGTTGCACCCCGTGATCAGCAGATTAGACTTACAGTCGTTGGTGACAGATATAACTATTCTTCTTATATATTTTCTTACAGAATTTGCTAATATATTTTATTTTTTCCTACAGTTTCATACCAAATAGGCATCAGGTGTCATCTTATATTTCTAAAAAATTTAAAGAAAGACTGTCACCTTCGACGACATGGGGCCACATTGAGAATGATTTGAAAACATTCTATTACGGGGAGTTTTTAGTAAGTAGTTTAGATGTATATTTAATTTGATATTATAGATTTTTTCATACTAACCATATTATTTTTTTCATACAGAAAAGGTATACCTGGGAGGAGGGTGCAGAGGAGCAATTCAAGAGAACATGGAATGCCTACTGCTCCAAATTGTACAGGGACATGGTCTACAAATGGAGAAAGAAGGCTGATAGACCTATAGAGGTCCCTAAGCCGATTTGGGCAGCATGGCGAGCTGTCTGGGATGGCCGGCACTGGCAAGAGAATGCTACGATTGCTCGAGGCAATCGCAATTCAGAGGTTGCTGGCCCCAGCACGGGATCCACGAAGCACACTGCTGGATCCCATTCCATTGTCCAGCATACCAGTGATTTGGTAAGTAGTTTTTATTTAGGTTATTAAAGGCATTTAGTATATTTTTTTGAATATGTTTAAACATGATATTTTGTGTTTACAAGCTGCTGAGCTAGAGAGACCTCCCACTAGTTGGGAGTTATTCAGCAAGACCCACAAGAAAAAAGATGGGTCTTTTGTCGATCGTCGCTCCCTATCAATCAATGTAAGTATATTAATTATATTTTATTTGTTTTGACATTTTATAAAGACTAATTAAATTTTTATTTCATAGGAATCAATGACCACTAGAGTTGCTGAGGCACAGGCGTCTCAGCCTGCAGCAAAGGGGGAGGATGCACAACCTCTTTCCACCGACGATGTGAATCAGATTTATTTTGAAGTCGTCGGTGGGAAGAGGAAGACCGCCTGCTACGGCCTCGGCTCTCAGGCAAAGGTTACATATGATCAGATGAGAGCTCCAGGGGTTAGGGGGCGTCCAGCATCCTCCTCCTCTACCTCTAGTGAGGTTCGCCATTTGCGGGAGGAAAATAAAGCCCTGCGGACTCGACTCACGTCGATAGAGTCGACGTGTGCCGGGAGGGACGCAGAATGGGCTAAGATGAGCGCAGAGTGGGCTCAGAGGGACGCAGCGAGGGATGCTGAGTTGAGAGATTTACGGGCTCGCCAGGCAAATACTGAGAATATATTACGTCATATGCAAGCTTTTGCAGCTACCCTATCGCCGATGACACAGATGCCAGCCCTTCCCGCCCCTCGTTTTGACGCTCCGGATACACAAATGTCAGCCGCTCCCGCTCCCGCCCATCGGTTTGAGTCTCAGGAGACATAGGATCCTGAGCATCCCACAGAGGAGTAGAGATATTATAGTGGTATGATCAATTTTTCACCTAATTTTTTTCATTAACAATGTATTAAGTTATTATATTCATAATGATTGTTTTCTTATTACTTCATTTATATTTACAGATTCCACATTATCAGAGTTGAATTCAGATTTCTTCTCTTGCTTGAAAGGTACGAATATTTGATATTATTCCTTTATTGTTTCTTATTTGTTATTTTTCATTTATATATTTAATATTTAATTTACTTCTATTAGAGTTATCTTCTATTACATATGCTTATTTCATTTGTTATTTCTTATTAGTATCAATTCAGATTTAATAATTTATTTGATTGCTTTCTTATTGTTTTATCTTCTATTGTGCAGGAATATTTTTCCTTTCCATCCATTATTCACTCTGATATTCATGTACGTAATGATTCTCTACTAAACTCTCATTTTTGATGTATATAGTTTTTTTTACTTTGACATTTGGATGCATTTGATATGCATTTGATATAGCTTTCTTTTGATACGTTTGCATTAGATTAACCATTGGAAACTTTGGATTGTATACGTTTAGTCTTGTTTCAAAGTTTCGATTGTATACGTTTAGAAATTAAACTTTCGATTGAATATTGGATTCAAATTGAAAGTTTCAATGTATATATACATTTGGAAATGAATGTTTGGATTGGATTGGATTAACTTGTAAATGAATGTTTGGATTGTTGTGAATGTTTGGATGTTGATATATCTATTATTGTTTCATATTTGTTTGGATCAGTTGTATATTATTGATGTATATATGGGAAGTGGAAGAAACAGATATTGCCTGTCAAAATTTTCCAGGTTTAGCGACGGATATTTTTCAAAATCCGTCGCAAATAGCGATGGATTATTGACTTTTTCGTCGCTAAAACGATCGATTAGCGACGAATTTTGACTGAATCAGTTGCTATTACGATATATTAGCGACAGACTTTGACCATATCCGTCGCTACCCCTCATGATTTGCGACGAATCTTTGACCATTCGTCGCTACTATTTCCCCGGCCACGTCACCCCGTTTTCTCGGTGTTTGCGACGGGGTTATATGTCCGTCGCTAAGGTAGCGACGGAGAGAAAAAATGTCCGTCGCTAAGTTAACGACGGAGAGATAATTTCTGTCGCTACTATAGCTCTGCGACGGGATTTCAGCCGACGGCGCTAACTCTGTCGCTATTAGGGTTTAGCGACGGAATAGCGACGGAATACGTCCGTCGCTATTGCCGGTTATTTTTGTAGTGTAGGATGATACAATTGGTTCACTTGTGCTTGTGGCATAATGTTGAATCATTAAATGTATCAAAATTATTAAAAATAGACCAATCATGAGAAAAGCAAGTGTTTAATTAATGAACATTTTGCCCAAAGATCATGGTTGGATATTTTAAATATTTGAAAACCATTTTATGTCTTATATGTTTTACCATAAGCTTAGAAGATATATGAATGCAAAATTAGGTTGAGATTTTGATACAAACTTAGTGGGTTTCAAGAATTTTGGACTTTGGTCAAAAGTCAAGCATATTTGAAAATTCTCACGAAATGATATTTTTCCCTGATAGAGTATCTTACAAGAAACATACTTGCAAATTTTTACAATTTTTAGAATCTTCTGAAATTTCTGGGAGGTTTCTGAAATTCGGCTCAGAAACTCATTTTTCAGACTGACAGAGTATCAGTCGACTGACCCCATGGGCAGTCGACTGATACGACTTAATTCAGTTTCTGCAAGTTCTTTTCACAAATGAGGATTCCCTCATTTGATGCCATAGGTTAGTATTGCTGTAGGCAATCGTTTTTTATGGTGCCAAAGGAGGAGAATGGGTAGTTTAAGTTCGATTTTTAGATAAAAATCTTGACTTAATATTGGATTACGATGAAAAATTGAAAATGACATAGATTAAGGGGGAGATTACCTCTTAGGTTTTGCTATGTTTTATATTTTCAATTATTTACTATTGATTGACTGATATTTTTTATTCCTAAACTTAAACATATTACCACACATCAAAAAGGGGGAGATTGTTGAGGCAATCGGCCCAAGAATGATCGGGAAGATCATGGTTTAGATGTGTGTACCAATAAGTTTAAGGTTAAGGTATTGTGTTGTATTTGATATGTGTGATTGAGTTTGCAGGACTTTGAGAATCACACATGGAGAACATATCCGAGGGACAAGAGTCGAGAGAGGAGAGCTCCAAGGGCAAGCCGGGAAGTGGACTTCAAGGGCACATATGAAGGGTGACATGGAGACAAGCCAAGGAAGGCTTGTGTGCGCATCCGAGGGACGATAGCCAGAGGAAGAAGACTTCAAGGGACAAACCAAGGGACCATATCTAAAAGCATACGTGAAGGAGAGTGTTTGGAGTGATTGTAAGTAAGTTGAGAGGCTGGGCAGTCGACTGGCCAGAGGGCAGTCGACTGCCAAAACTCACAGAAGGTTTTCAGCCTTCGACCAGTCAACTGCCCCAGGGCCAGTCGACTGGTAACCCTGAAAAAACTAGCCGTTGGCTAGCATTTAAAGCTAGACCAGTCGACTGCCCCAGGGGCAGTCGACTGGTGCGGGTCTGGACAGCTTGCGAAGATGTCTTGTTCTCTAATTTAAAGGGGACTTTTGGGCACGAGGAATATACGATTTTTCACTGTACCAAAGTGCTGCTAGTGCCCATATTGCTTAGTTCTTCCTCTAGTTCTCTATTGTATCTTGTAAAGAGGAAGAAGACAATGTAACGACCCGGAAAATTCTCTTAATATTTTCTTAAAATATTAAGCATGCTTAAATAATTTTCCAAGGGACCTAGAAATATTAAGGAAAACTTTGGCCTAGAAAATCCATGTTTTCTCATTTAAATTGAGAAAACTAAGTACCAATGAGCTTTAAATGGGCTCCAAAAATGGGTATTAATTAGGTAAAATTAATATAAATTAGGTAAAATTAATATAAATATAAAAGAATTTTATTTAGGAATATTGGCATAATTATGAGTGATTTTAGGGGGATTTTCGGAATTTAGGAAATAAAAATAATAAAATAAATGAAATAAAAATAAAATAAAAATAAAGGTGCATGAGCCAAGGATTGAACCTTAGACCTCTTGTACAATCATGTAAGCCTTAACCAACTCACCTAGCAAGGAATTTCTATGAGGAAATGAAGTGGATATAAGTTAAGATTAAGAAGAAGATGAAGAGTCATGGAGAGACTCTTCATTTACCTCTTTAATGGATGATAAATAGGGGGGTTTGGGAGTTTCATTCCCTCTTCTTTCAATTGCATTTCCTCCTCTCTTCCTCCCTCATTCTAGCCGACCACTCCTAGAGGGTTTTCCCCTTGGAAAAGTTTCCACCAAGGTTCCATCTCCTAGATCTAAAGTCTCTACAAGAGTACAAGGGCAAGGAGGGATCAAGGGTCAAGAGTTCTACAAATTCTTTCTCTTTTAAGGTCTAAAAATCAAGAAATCCCAAGGTAAGACTCCCTCACCTGTGGTATAATAGTTCCCTATGATTTTTATGATTTTTAGTAGGATATAGTGGTTGGTTTTCGAATTTGATGTTGAAAGGAAAGAAAACCAAGACCCTCATGCTTAAGGGTTTCGGCCACCATGATTCTAAGGTCTATAATTATGCTAAAAATATGTATAATGCTATTAAATGTTCCCTTATGATGTTTAGAGGTTAATTATAATTTTTGGGAATTTTTGGAGTACCCTAGGATACCCTAGGGTTTCGGCCAACATGAAAGAAACAAAGTAAGCCCCCTAGGATACCCTAGGGTTTCGGCCACAATATCTAAGGGTCCTTAATGATGATAAAAATCTCCAAAATGTTGTTTAATGTTTTCTCATGATGTTTAGATATTAAATACAATTTTTGGGAATTTTTGGGGTACCCTAGAGGCCCTATATGGTTCGGCCAACCCCAAGGACCCAAGGGTTGGGGTTGAGTCTTTAACTTCAAGCATATGTTTATGTGTTGCCATGATATAAGGGTGATGGAAGGTGATTATGTGAATTTTCACATGGCCTTGGGACTCTACAAGTTTCGGCCAAAAAGGATTAATAGGGTAAAAGTTAAGATTCTCCAATAGATCTATGGTAAGATGTGATTAGTGTTTCATGAATTATTGGGGGTTCTAATGGAATTTTTCCATACTTCCCATGGCCTTATAAGTTTCGGCCAGCCCTAGGAAAGTGGCCTAAAGGTTAGGGTTAACCCTAATCATGAGCCCAATGACTTCCTATGGTCTCATAAATGATGTATGGTGATTCCTTTACCTTATGCTATGCTACATGTTTATGGAATTGATGGAACTCCACCTTGGAAGTTTCGGCCAAGCTTGATATCTAGGGTTTGGGGTGGAGTTAGGGTTCAAAGAATGATGGTACATGTCTACCATAAGGTATTTATATGTATAGGATCAAACATGTGGTAGAAATCATGTTAACCATAACCCTAAGGTTTAAGCACCATGTTCATGTTTCATGTTTAGGTTATGAATGATATGCCATGTTTATGAAGGATATGCCATGTTTATGAATGATATGCCATGTTTATGAATGATATGCCATGTTTATGGATGATATGCCATGTTTATGAATGATATGCCATGTTTATGAATGATATGCCATGTTTACGAATGATATGTCATGTTTATGAATGATATGCCATGTTTACGGATGATATGCCATGTTTACAAATGATATGCCATGTTTATGAATGATAGGCCATGTTTATGAATGATATGCCATGTTTGAGGATAATATGTATGTATGTCATGCTCTATGAATGATGTGGACATATGCCATGTCTAAGAATGGAAATGATGAATGAAGTTTAAGTATGATGAATGAATGAAAGATGATGCTTATGTCTTTAAGGCATAAATATGCTAAACGGCACGGTCGATGGTCGACGGTACAACGGTCGTGAGGACCGGTAAATGGGCCGGTAGACGGGCCGTAACAAGTTATGCTATGTTAAAGATGCCATGAATGTCTTATGAATGATGAAGCATGAAAAGTATTTTACTTTATGTATGGGCTTGTACCGGACCGAAGTATGGGTCCAAGGGATGGGCACCTTAAGAACGCCCCGGTTTTGGACTACCGAAGCTGTCCACGGTTCTGGCACTACTGGAGCTGTGCAACAGGGATGGGCACCTTAAGAACGCCTCGGTTCGGGGACTACCGACTATGCTGTCCTTACCCTAGTAGGTTGGGGCTCGCGACCTCGGACTTGCTAGGGATGCGCGCTATGATGTATGTATGTGGTACAAGCCGGGGACCCCAAATGATGTTATGATGATTATGTTTAAGCAAATGAAAAGTATGTTTTAAAAAGTTAAGCATCCTTTATGTATATGCATTACACTCATGCATCCATTCATGTTATGCATTATGCTATGATGATAAGATTTATGCTTACGTTTCATGTTAAGAAGTATGCATGAGAATGAATGATTTATGCAATGCTCAGAATGTCTACTATGTTTATGATTCATGCCAAGTATTATGCCATGCTTAGAATGCCTACTATGTTTATGATTTATGCCATGAATTATGCCATGCTTAGAATGTCTACTATGTTTATGATTCATGCCAAGTATTATGCCATGCTTAGAATGTTCACTATGTTTATGTTCATGCCATGCTATGTAAACGATAAGTGATGTAAGATGTTATGTTCTAAGTAGAGCACCAAGTATGTTAATGTTTTATGTGCTCGTTATGAGATGATGAATGATGAATGGTTTTGTGAGTAGGAAAGAGTCTTACTAAGCCTGTGTGCTTATAGTCTTATTTCCTTATACCGCAAATCATTTAAGGGGACAATGAAGGAAGCAGCAGGAGGGCAAGAACGCATGTGTGTAGTAGTGACTTGGCCCAGGAAACCATATGTTTACTGTTTATGCTAGAACTTCACCTTGGTTACTTCTATGTTTGAATAATGACTTATGGAACCTTATGAGATGATGTTATGTACGGCATGATATGATGCTTAAGTTCAAAGTTAATATGCTAAGGTTCCCATGTTATTAAGTTAAGAATGGTAATAGGGCATGTATAAGTTAAAGTTATTCCGCTGCCTTATGATGTCTACATGCCCTAAGCATGTTAACGTAACGCCGCTTAGGGAAAAAAAAGCGGGCGTTACAGGTTGGTATCAGAGCAGTAACCATCTCACTACACACACATCAAGCTCTCTTCCTGCAGCTTCCAAGTAAGTACCCCTGTGCATGTTTTATGATAGTAAGCAATTTTAGGATGCTTTATAGTTTAAGATATGCAAGTATATGAACGATAGTATGATGAAAAAGTATGTTAAGAGACGTAACGATGAACGATATTTTGTCTTCTTTATGAATTAAATACTTAGAATTCGAGGGTAGGAAAGAGGTTATATAGTTTAATCACTAGGGTAGAAGAAATGGATTTGTGTGTGTTTTCTCTGTGTATGTTTGTGAATTGAAAAAAAAGAGAAATGGTTTTGTACTGGCTTAGTCAGTTGGGTACTAACTATGTCATTTTTTTTCCAATTCCAGATGTCGCATGAGAACTACATTGAGAGGTGCCGTGTATTGATGGAGCGGATAGAGATGGTTGATCATAGTCCGACCCTTGGAATTCAAGGCAACATGGGGTTTTTGGATCGGCTATTCTGGAAACTGGAGCAGGAAGGGTTCCCAGTCGTGGATGATCATAGGATCGGAGCCCTGTTGCGTTCATTGCCCAATCGGGCAAGAGAGGTTGCCCATCAGATCTGGGGACAGCACGGATGCCGTATCTCGTATACGGAATTGTGTAGGCAGCTTCTCCGCATGAGTTTCCTGAAGATCTGGGGGACTCGGAGGGGGAGCCCGAGATGTACGAGGAGGACCCTGAGCCATTCGAAGAGGACCCCGAGGAGGATCCCGAGCCGTTCGAAGAGGATCCTGGGATGTACGCGGAGGACCCCGAGCCATTCGAGGAGGACCCTGAGATGCTTGAGATGTTTGAGGAAGACCCGATGAGCGAGGACGATCTCGAGGTATTTGGCGAAGACCCCGAGATGTTCGAGATGTTTGAGGAAGACCCCGGGATGTTTGGGGAAGATCCTGAAGTGGCTGAGGAGGTTCCCGAAATAGAGGAAGAGGATCCGATGGAGACAGTGGAAGATCCTGAAGTAGGTCCGGGAGGGATGAATGAGGGAGCGGCAGTGACTGCCATGATGTACTTTGTTATGGGCCTGATGGCAGCCCATCTACTGCATTGAGTCCTGTTGGCTTGTGTGAACCAATAAAGTCTGCGTAGTTGTAATACAATTTGTTAAGAATGTGGTTCAATCTTATGTTTATGAACCTGATATTAACAATGCGTGACCAATCATATCACACAATGGTGTCAAATTACATAAAAGAAATGCTAGCGCTACGTGAAGACATAAAACAAAATGGGGATCTGAGTCTCCAGAAAATAAAAGAGGAGATCCGAGAAGGAAAGGGCGAGGGTTTTCATATCGCCAAAGGGGGAGTATTATACCTTAGGGATCGTCTATGTATCCCTAATGACCCGGAGCTTCGAAGAAAAATACTGACGGAAGCTCACGAAACCCCTTATTCAATACATCCAGGATCCACCAAGATGTATCAAGATCTGAAGGAGAGGTTCTGGTGGTCCGGTATGAAGAGGGATGTGGCTCAGTATGTTAGTACTTGCATGACCTGCCAGCAAGTGAAAGCAGAACATCAGCGACCTGGGGGAGTTCTGCAGCCACTCCCGATTCCGGAGTGGAAATGGGAAGACATCTCTATGGATTTCATTTCAGGGCTTCCCAGGACTACAAATGGATATGATGCAATATGGGTGATTATGGACAGGCTGACAAAGTCTGCTCACTTCTTAGCGATCAAGATGACTCACACGATTGAGCAACTGGCTCAATTATATGTAAAGGAAGTAATTAGGCTTCATGGAGTTCCCAAGACCATCATCTCAGATAGGGATGATCGCTTTACTTCGCATTTTTGGGAATGCGTTCAGAAGTCTCTCGACACTAAATTGCGATTTATCACCGCCTTTCACCCTCAGACGGACGGGCAAACGGAACGGGTGAATCAGATATTGGAAGATATGTTGAGAGCTTGTGCCCTGGATTTCAAGGGAAGTTGGTGTCGATATCTATGCTTGGCGGAATTCGCTTACAATAATAGCTACCAAGCTACTATCGGAATGGCACCTTATGAAGCCTTGTATAGGAGGAGATGTAGGTCTCCGATTTGCTGGTACGAGGGTGGTGAAAAGAAGGAAATGGGGCTCACAACGGAAGTTATCGATAGCGCCACCCGGGCTATACAGACTATTCGACAACGGATAGAGACTTCTCAGAGCCGGCAGAAGAGTTATGCCGATGTCCGGCGTAGACCACTGGAATTTAATGCTGGAGATTGGGTATTTCTCAAAGTGGCTCCTATGAAGGGAGTGACCAGATTTGGGAAGAAAGGAAAATTAAGTCCGCGCTATGTGGGGCCGTACCTGATTCTGAAAAGAGTCGGTAAGGTGGCATATGAGCTGGAGCTGCCTCCAGAGATGTCAGCTATCCATAACGTATTCCATGTGTCCCTGCTGAAAAAGTGTATCCCAAATATGGACCAAGTGATCGAGCCACAGACGGTGCAAGTGCAAGAGGACCTAAGCTATGAGAGCAGACCCATCCAGATTTTGGACAGGGAAATCAAGAAGCTGAGGAGTAAGGAAGTGCCCTTAGTCAAGGTCCTATGGCAAAGTCAACGGTTCGAAGAAGCTACCTGGGAGCGCGAGGACGAGATGAGGCGCAAGTACCCGGAGTTATTCTAAGTTCGAGGACGAACTTTCACGAGGTATGGGGGATTGTAACGACCCGGAAAATTCTCTTAATATTTTCTTAAAATATTAAGCATGCTTAAATAATTTTGCAAGGGACCTAGAAATATTAAGGAGAACTTTGGCCTAGAAAATCCATGTTTTCTCATTTAAATTGAGAAAACTAAGTACCAATGAGCTTTAAATGGGCTCCAAAAATGGGTATTAATTAGGTAAAATTAATATAAATTAGGTAAAATTAATATAAATATAAAAGAATTTTATTTAGGAATATTGGCATAATTATGGGTGATTTTAGGGGGATTTTCGGAATTTAGGAAATAAAATAATAAAATAAATGAAATAAAAATAAAATAAAAATAAAGGTGCATGAGCCAAGGATTGAACCTTGAACCTCTTGTACAACCATGTAAGCCTTAACCAACTCACCTAGCAAGGGATTTCTATGAGGAAATGAAGTGGATATAAGTTAAGATTAAGAAGAAGATGAAGAGTCATGGAGAGACTCTTCATTTACCTCTTTAATGGATGATAAATAGGGGGGTTTGGGAGTTTCATTCTCTCTTCTTTCAATTGCATTTCCTCCTCTCTTCCTCCCTCATTCTAGCCGACCACTCCTAGAGGGTTTTCTCCTTGGAAAAGTTTCCACCAAGGTTCCATCTCCTAGATCTAAAGTCTCTACAAGAGTACAAGGGCAAGGAGGGATCAAGGGTCAAGAGTTCTACAAGTTCTTTCTCTTTTAAGGTCTAAAAATCAAGAAATCCCAAGGTAAGACTCCCTCACCTGTGGTATAATAGTTCCCTATGATTTTTATGATTTTTAGTAGGATATAGTGGTTGGTTTTCGAATTTGATGTTGAAAGGAAAGAAAACCAAGACCCTCATGCTTAAGGGTTTCGGCCACCATGATTCTAAGGTCTATAATTATGCTAAAAATATGTATAATGCTATTAAATATTCCCTTATAATGTTTAGAGGTTAATTATAATTTTTGGGAATTTTTGGAGTACCCTAGGATACCCTAGGGTTTCGGCCAACATGAAAGAAACAAAGTAAGCCCCCTAGGATACCCTAGGGTTTCGGCCACAATATCTAAGGGTCCTTAATGATGCTAAAAATCTCCAAAATGTTGTTTAATGTTTTCTCATGATGTTTAGATGTTAAATACAATTTTTGGGAATTTTTGGGGTACCCTAGAGGCCCTATATGGTTCGGCCAACCCCAAGGACCCAAGGGTTGGGGTTGAGTCTTTAACTTCAAGCATATGTTTATGTGTTGCCATGATATAAGGGTGATGGAAGGTGATTATGTGAATTTTCACATGGCCTTGGGACTCTACAAGTTTCGGCCAAAAATGATTAATAGGGTAAAAGTTAAGATTCTCCAATAGATCTATGGTAAGATGTGATTAGTGTTTCATGAATTATTGGGGGTTCTAATGGAATTTTTCCATACTTCCCATGGCCTTATAAGTTTCGGCCAGCCCTAGGAAAGTGGCCTAAAGGTTAGGGTTAACCCTAATCATGAGCCCAATGACTTCCTATGGTCTCATAAATGATGTATGGTGATTCCTTTACCTTATGCTATGCTACATGTTTATGGAATTGATGGAACTCCACCTTGGAAGTTTCGGCCAAGCTTGATATCTAGGGTTTGGGGTGGAGTTAGGGTTCAAAGAATGATGGTACATGTCTACCATAAGATATTTATATGTATAGGATCAAGCATGTGGTAGAAATCATGTTAACCATAACCCTAAGGTTTAAGCACCATGTTCATGTTTCATGTTTAGGTTATGAATGATATGCCATGTTTATGAAGGATATGCCATGTTTATGAATGATATGCCATGTTTATGGATGATATGCCATGTTTATGAAAGATATGCTATGTTTATGAATGATATGCCATGTTTACGAATGATATGTCATGTTTATGAATGATATGCCATGTTTACGGATGATATGCCATGTTTACGAATGATATGCCATGTTTATGAATGATAGGCCATGTTTATGAATGGTATGCCATGTTTATGAATGATATGCCAGGTTTGAGGATAATATGTATGTATGCCATGCTCTATGAATGATGTGGACATATGCCATGTCTAAGAATGGAAATGATGAATGAAGTTTAAGTATGATGAATGAATGAAAGATGATGCTTATGTCTTTAAGGCATAAATATGCTAAACGGCACGGTCGATGGTCGACGGTACGACGGTCGTGAGGACCAGTAAATGGGCCGGTAGACGGGCCGGGCCGTAACAAGTTATGCTATGTTAAAGATGCCATGAACGTCTTATGAATGATGAAGCATGAAAAGTATTTTACTTTATGTATGGGCTTGTACCGAACCGAAGTATGGGTCCAAGGGATGGGCACCTTAAGAACGCCCCGGTTTTGGACTACCGAAGCTGTCCACGGTTCTGGCACTACCGGAGCTGTGCAACAGGGATGGGCACCTTAAGAACGCCTCGGTTCGGGGACTACCGACTATGCTGTCCTTACCCTAGTAGGTTGGGGCTCGCCACCTCGGACTTGCTAGGGATGCGCGCTATGATGTATGTATGTGGTACAAGCCGGGGACCCCAAATGATGTTATGATGATTATGTTTAAGCAAATGAAAAGTATGTTTTAAAAAGTTAAGCATCCTTTATGTATATGCATTACACTCATGCATCCATTCATGTTATGCATTATGCTATGATGATAAGATTTATGCTTACGTTTCATGTTAAGAAGTATGCATGAGAATGAATGATTTATGCCATGAATTATGCCATGCTCAGAATGTCTACTATGTTTATGATTCATGCCAAGTATTATGCCATGCTTAGAATGTCTACTATGTTTATGATTTATGCCATGAATTATGCCATGCTTAGAATGTCTACTATGTTTATGATTCATGCCAAGTATTATGCCATGCTTAGAATGTTCACTATGTTTATGTTCATGCCATGCTATGTAAACGATAAGTGATGTAAGATGTTATGTTCTAAGTAGAGCACCATGTATGTTAATGTTTTATGTGCTCGTTATGAGATGATGAATGATGAATGGTTTTGTGAGTAGGAAAGAGTCTTACTAAGCCTGTGTGCTTATAGTCTTATTTCCTTATACCGCAGATCATTTAAGGGGACAATGAAGGAAGCAGCAGGAGGGCAAGAACGCATGTGTGTAGTAGTGACTTGGCCCAGGAAACCATATGTTTACTGTTTATGCTAGAACTTCACCTTGGTTACTTCTATGTTTGAATAATGACTTATGGAACCTTATGAGATGATGTTATGTACGGCATGATATGGTGCTTAAGTTCAAATATATATATGCTAAGGTTCCCATGTTATTAAGTTAAGAATGGTAATAGGGCATGTATAAGTTAAAGTTATTCCGCTGCCTTATGATGTCTACATGCCCTAAGCATGTTAACGTAACGCCGCTTAGGGAAAAAAAAAGCGGGCGTTACAGACAATGCTTATAAAGGTTTCTCCACCTTTGAAGGAGGGTTTCATAGTGGAGAGTGTGCAACCGCGTGGATCCTTGTATTAGTCACCCGTTTGGGTGGATACCAAGTAAAAGGACTGTGAGTTAGCATTGGATCTTACATTTTCATTATATTTTGTATTGTGCTAACTCTATTGTAGAGAAAAATCGAGACAAGCTATTCACCCCCTCTAGTCGAGCCATCGATCCTAACAATTTACAGGTCGCGACTCTTGGCTATGACCACGAGGGCGCAGAGGGGCTTGAGGACAGGGACAACGTTGGCGAGGTGCCATAGCGCAGAGATGTTGATGTTGGCGGCGAGAAATCCAAGGAGGACGAGGGCGATGAGGATGATAACAAGGGGGAGGAGGGGGCGAGGTGAAGGGGGAGGTGGGCAAGGACAAGGGTGAGATTGTAGACGAGCATGAGGAGGGTGACCCATAGGAAGGTGCAGAAGAGGCGAGGGAAGATGGGGCGGACGGCGGAGAGGGAAGAGGCGAAGGAGACGGGCTTGGCAGCGTAGAGGGAGGCGACAGTGAAGACGACTGTGGCTGTGGAGAGTAGGGAGAACATGAAGAGGAAGAGGAGATAGAGGAAGAGATAGTGAAGGAGGAGGATGTAGCCAGTGGCGGCGAGGGGGGTTGTAGCGGAGGGTGGAGGAGGAGGGGGTGGGTGAAGAGGGAGTGAGCGAGGAATGTGAAGGAGAGGGGGAAGACGAGGGCAAGGGTGAGGGCGGCGAAGGTGTGTGGGGCGGTGCATAGTACCCCACCGATTTCCGGAGCATGTCCGCCGCCGACAAGGATTGTAGGTCCTCTAGCTGTGATGGACTTTATGTTTGGAAGATATGTGAGTGTATAGTTTTCATGGGATGGACGGATGGCTAGCGCATGAGGTGTTGTCATCATGAAGCTAGGGGTTCAAATCTTGATGAAACCCCCCTCTTATATGCTAATCATTGCCCGAACTACTAGTCCCCATGATTTACCTCCTGCATATTGGCTTGGGACGGGTTAGCAGAGCGCTGGGGCGAGCGAATCGCCTTTTGCCACAATCAGTAACTTCTTTAATATCCTCATGGGATGGACTGATTGCCAGTGAATGAGGAGTTGCTACTATGAGATTTGAAGGCCAAATCCCGACGAAGTCAGATACCTGTCATCCCTTATATGCTAGTCATTGTATCCGTGTCGATTCTGAAATGGATTAACGGAGACGTTGGGAACAAATGAATTATCTTTTGCCATCATTAACTTCTTTAACCACTTTGTCTTTTCCTTCAGTTCTTCCTTGTCGTGTTCCTTTATCTTCGGTTTGTCCAAAAAATGGGCCTTTGTGGATTGGTAATCCTTACTACGAAGATGTTTAGCTAAACTTATTAAGAATAGCTTATTAGCTCATACAACTTATAAGTTATTTTGCTTATAAGCTATTAAATTTTATTTAAAATTAAGCCATTAAAATTTTTTGGATAAACTTATTTTAAATAACCTAAAGATATTGATATGTTTGATATTATAAGATCTTTTTATTAACAAAATTATCAAAAAAAAAGGTATAATAAACATACGAAATTAGTTTATAATTTTATAATAAATGTTACATTTATATAAAAAAATAAAACTATTTGATATTTTTTAATTTAGAACAATTTAAAATGTTAATTATATTATTAATATTTCAAATAAAAATTATAGTTAAAAATTGATCAATAATATATTTGACAAATCGAGTCAAAAAATTTATATATCGGGAAGAAAATAAATGGAAGCGAGTGTCGGAGATTTTGTGCGTTGAGAAGAGAGGATGACGGAGTACATTGGGAAAAGAAGTTGGCGTAGAGAGAGTTATTAGGTTTGTAAAAATTTATGGAGTATAAGATAGGGATTAATGAAAAGAAATTTTAAAGAAGAATATTTTTAAAATAAGATATTTTTTAAAAAAAATAAGATCTCCCTTACGTTTTTTTTAAACAACTTATAAATTATCAAACAACTTATTTTGACAGCTTATAAATTATTTATAAAAAAATTTATTTAAAAAATTTACAAGTTTCGAAAGTGTTTTGTAAAATTTATAAGCTCAGTCAAGTACACTCTAAGTAACATCTTCGCCCGCTAGTAAAAAAAAAAAGGGAGAAGAATATATCTTTTTAAATAATTAATTATTTATTCTTATTATTCAGGGGTTCAGCCCATTAAGCCCATTGCTGTCTGATGATCCAATCTCTCACGCGCTGCCACCTCATCACTTCCCACGATCTAGTTTTCTTTCATAAATTCCTTATGAACCCTAGCAATGCGTTCCCTGGCGGACCCCGCCTTACGACAACGGATAGAGTCTCCGGGTCCCATTCCTAATCTTCCAATGGAAATTCCTCGCGTAACTTTGGCGCGTGCAAGTATGTGCGTGGGCGTATGGCTCCTTTTGCTTCTTCTTCCAGCGCCGCGTCGGATCCAATCCTCGCTGGTAATAAAACCCTAGCGCTCAGATCTCTCTCCGTGGCCAAATCGATCCAGTTCCGCTTGCCATCTCATTCTCGCCCTCTCCACCTCCTCCTCCTCCCGTGTCCTACGCCGCTGCTTCCACTTGTGGCGAAATCGGATGGGTTCCCACAAGGAGAAGACCGCCACCGCCAAATTGTCGCCGGAAGCCCCCTCCAAGGGCCCACTGGAACAGCAACCGGCACCGTTGACCGCCGTCCACCCCATGCACGCTTTCTACGGGCACGGAGTCCCGGCCGTCATGCCCCAGGCCTTCTATTCTGCTTCCCCGATCGCCGCGGGGCAGCCGGTCGTTTGGGGCCCTCAGGTTTGTAAAATTCCTCTTGGCGGGGTTGAAAAATCTTGCATCGGAGTAAAATACTGGATCTTTTCACCCCTTTTTGGTTTCTGTTGATGGATTTTTCGTAATTGAATCTACCAGCAAGTGATTCCGCCACCCTTTGGAGGCCCGATCCCTTACGCTTCGTTCTACCCCCACGGAGGATTTTATGCTCAACCGCAGATGAACGTGGTAGATAAATATTTATTCATCCTTTTAGTTTTCCTTTGCTTCAATTTTTTTTTTTTAATTTTAGCTTCAATTTGGGGTTTTGATTGGAGACAAATAATGTTTGTGAGCGGGTAATTGTCTAGGGCATGACTTACCGTACGACCGAAATTGAAGGGAGACCCTCGGAGCAGAAGGAGCAGGGTCCAGCGAGCAAGGAAGCTTCTGGAGGAGAATCTCGAAGGAAAAAGGAGAATAACGGTAAAGGAGCCTCCAGTGTGGGGGAGGATGCCTCGCACAGGTTAGCTTTGCGGCATGGATAAATGGAAGTTGTTGGTTCTTGTTGAATTTTCTGTTGATATTGTTCTTCTGCAGTGATCATACTGAAACAGAGGGGTCGTCTGATACTGTTGGAGACGATGGCCAACCAAAGGTAAGCAGGGGCTTTTTTCCTTGCTTCTCAGGTTAGGTGACTTGTTGCACTTCTTCGTGCCATTTGCACTTCTTCGGAAGTCTTATGAAAAATGAAATCCTTCCATTTATGGTTAGATGATGGGGCTATTTTTCCCCCTTTTTGGCATTCGTCTGTGCCTCATCTACCTTCGTGTTATTGAAACAGTTGTATTTTGGGACCAGTATTGATGCTGTTAGCTCTTGTCTGTTAAAAAACACATGTATATCTTTTCAAATTTAGTTAACACAGCACTCTTGTTTATTTAGGTACATTACTCGACTGGAAAGAGAGATCATGAAATTGTAGTTGCAAAAGGTAAATCTTTTATATGAAAAATGATTAATCTCTTAGTAATTTGAAAATATCTGGTCATATTCATTCTACTGGTTTGCTCAGGAGGAACCTCTCGTTCCCTTAGCAATGATGAACATAATGGCGCTAGCGGTCAATCATCTTATAGTGGAAGGGTGCGAACTGCCAAAAAACTACAAGTCTCTGCCCCAGGAAGAGCAGCACTTCCTGGTTCTCAAAATAATATGAATACTGAGATGGACTTGTTGGGTTCTTCCCTTGTTGGATCTGTCCCCATGTATGCTAGGCCTAATGGGACAAATTCAGGAGCAATAATGGTACGATGTCAGGAGGGCATGCATGATGAGCCATGATCTAAGTTTCTCATTTCTTTCTTTTCCTTTTAAAATAATAATATTAATATTTTTGCAGGATGAACGTGATCAGAGGAGGGAGAAACGAAAACAATCTAATAGAGAATCGGCTAGAAGATCAAGGATGAGGAAGCAGGTATTTTTTTAATTTTAGATTACTGAAACGTTGGCTTTGTTACATTAAGGCGTAAGGCACTTCTCAGTTTTCTTCTTTCAAGTTCATTTTCTTCACCTTATTAGTTATTTGAAATGTCAGGGTTCGAAAAAATCTGTACCCTGTTATATCTTGCTTTAAATTTGTGGTGCTAAAAAGGAATGGAGGTTAGTAGAATTGACTTGCTTAATCAGAAATTAGCACTAATGTCCAATTAACTAGCCTTTTAGATATTGTTAAGTTTGAAAATATAACATGATGTATCACTTAATTTGATATTATGTGAATAATTAGACTTGAAAATGCAGTGGTCTGGTTGCTGTAATGTGCTCTCAGCAGCTAAAGGTGATGATCAACTAAGAGAAGGATATCTTTTTGTAAATATAGTTTAGTAATCTAAACTGGTTCATCGTTTTAAAGTTTTATAAGGGTTTCCTCGCTTCTTACAATCGTAAGAAAACATAATTATGTGGCTAATTTTGCTATCATGGAGATTCAAATAATTACCTGCACGCATTAGTAAATGGCAATGCGATAAACATCAGCACAGTATCTGTTGTTACAGCTTTATTGATGCATCCCTTCTCACATCTGTCGTTTAGATGTGATGGTTGTTTTAACATGCCAGTCTTGTGTTTTCAAACATATTTCTAGGCGACACCAGCTAATCACAGTTCCAGACAAACTACGGGGTCTTTTTGTAATTTTCTTCTTCTAGAACTGTCTGTGAAACTACCCTTTATTTGTTATACACCTTGCATTTATTTTATGTAAATGCTATGGTACTTGTTCGACTTTCTCTGTTCACAATATCTTTTACAATATGAGAGATTATTTTTATACGTGTAGAAACTAAAAGTCCAGATACAAACTTTATAATTTTTGAACTAGATATTATGGTCATTATGTTGTGTTTATTTCAACTATTTGGGATTAGCTACATGAGGCTTACTTACCCCTACATTGATCTTGCTATATCAGTAATAATATTCATAAAAGATAAAGTCAATAATTTCAGAACTTAATCTTTTACATTACAAATTGAAGAAAATTAAGGTGGCATTTGTGCCAAATGAACTGTTCAGATATGGGACTATGCATGGGAAATTAACTACCATAAGGTGACCTTTTATGCTTAAGTCATAAATTGATTTCTTGTCCCAACTTTCTAGTTTGAACCTTACACATTCCGATTGTGTTCATTTGATTCGTTTGTATAGAGTGCAGCTATGAATTTGCAATCAACTACAATGCCTGGTAGTCTTATCGTTTGGAACTTGCATTTTTGTTGG
>JAGFNQ010010565.1:66196-119942 GCA_024364735.1 Boesenbergia rotunda | reverse complement strand
GGTTTGAACCTTTTGCATTTTTTACATCCTTCTGGAACCCACACTTGTTTCACATTACCCTTGACACCCTTTTTCTTGGATGATCCTTTTCTATTTACAAGGGAAATATAGGAGACTTCTTTATCTTTATATCCTTAGCCCGGCCTTCCTATAGGCAACCTTTGACTATTTAGGAGCAAGTCAAGTCCTTTTGAACCAATTGAGAATTTTTCTAAGCGCTTCTTTAGATCAACAACTTCCTCCTTTAATTTGATGTTCTCCTCATTCACTTTACTTACACCACATGATTTCTCTTTGTCCTCTTTAAGGGTCCTAATTTCTTCCTTTAGCCCCTTGACCTTAGTTTTTGACCTAACCAAAGCATTCTTAAGATATGCAATAGTATCATAAAGAAATTTTTCTTTGGGAGAATCCATTACCTCATCTTCGCTAGATGATGATTCATCGCTACTTGAGTTCTCTTCTTCGCTTGATGTGTCTTGATCACTTTGATGTGCCATTAATGCCATGTGCCTTGTGATGTGGCACAACTCCTCTTCATCATCCGATGATTCGCTACTTGAATTGTCCCATTCGGCTTGAGCCACTGATGGACCCAATTTAGCTAATTAAATTTGTCACGAATGTAGATCCATCAGAATTTTAAAAATTTATAAATGCTGGAAACCCTTTTTGCAATCAAGAACAAAAACGTAGTAAAGGGGCCACAGGTCGTATTTTTCCTGGGGACTAGTTGAGGTTGTGTTCGAGTCGTGCTTGTATTATGTGTCGTTTATGTTTTTTGGGTTTCACATGAACTCTGGGTTTTGCTTTCAATTCGGAAATGAAATGGCAATGAAAAGAAGTAAACTCAACTAGACAACCTTAAACTAGGTATGGATGGGCTCTAATTCAGAGAATTGCTTCTAAAATTAATGAATTGATACTTTCAGAGATAAAACTGACCAATTCAAAAACAACTCAAATAAGGAATGAATTCAGAAATGGCATGAATGTAGAAGTGAATTAGCTATTCATATTCAGAGATTCAGATTCGAACTGAGATCGAGAAGAAACTAAGTGATAAGCAAGTAAAACAAAGCTGATGCAAAAGAAACAAAATTAATGTGCAGAAATGTAAGGATTGAAACACAAGAAAGAAACTGAGACTGAAAATCAGAGAACTGAATTGCAGGGAACAAAATTTAAATGCTTTGTTAACTAGACAAGCACCTATCTTGCTTGGATGCAGAATTAACTACTACTGAATGCATAATCAATTTGCAGAAATGAAAAGAAGCTTCTAAGGCAGTACACATGTGCAGGAATTCAGAAATTATGAGTAGAAATGAAAGGCAACATGGATTGAATACAAAATCAAACAAAACAACTAAACTCGAATACTACAATTCAAGGTTCAGATAAGCTTCACAAGGAATCGAATTCACTTGGAACATTGCAGGACTTATAATCAGAACTTATAGAATTGGAACTAACCTTTGCAGAAATGGAATTACATGCTTTGCAGGGATAAAACTAGCACGCATCAATCGAAGCTAAGCGCAAACATGGAATTCAAATGCTTTGTAAACGAAATAAGCTACAACTAATCCAGAAGACTAAACTAAAGCCAACTTGATTCAAAATTCAGAAGTGTTCTAGCAGAAGAAATCTAATACGCAGATTGATAAAAACTGATACACAACAGTAACCCTGATACGCACAGCTAAAAGAAATTCAGAAATGGATTAAGCACGAAATAAACTAAAATTAAGGACGATTGTTCTCTAGACAAGTTTCCTAGTTAACTACTTGCAGAATAAAACAGAATTAAAGTTGAAACAACTCAAGATAAAGAACTTAAGCTACTGATTCGAAGACAAATACAGAAATGAAGAGCAGAATTGAAATTACAGCTAAACGAAAAGAAATTTTCATTAAAAACTAATCTCGATCCTTCCCATGTATCAAGACCACCTTGTTCGTCACGCAAGGGCAAGTAAAGAACCCCTTAAACTCGCAAATCAGTGGAAAATTAAACTCCAATGTCAGATCTGCTCAAAACTGCATCTGGCGCAATCTGGAGCTAAAATCGCCATTGAAACCTTCTCCCAAGGATCCAGATCTTGATCCAAGATCGTGATCGAGTTGGCCACGCCTTCACTGAAGAAAATCGCCGAAGAAATGAAGTAAAACCGAAGAAAAATGAAGAAGAACGAAGCTGGAAATGGCGAAGACGCGACGCCTGTTCTGAATCTGAAGGCAGTTTAAGTAGGTAAATAGTGGACGGCTGAGATTCATTCCGCTTCATCCAACGGTGGATCCTCGTCCGATTTGATTCAAAATTTCCAGATCTTGATCAGAGGTCAGGATCATCCTCGGGTAGCTCGGATCTGCCAAATCTGTAGCGGATGGCTCAGATCAAGCTGATATTTGAAATGGATGGTCTAGATCCCTCTGATCGAGATCCAACGGCTAGATGTTCTCCGATTGGGCTGAAACTCTCAGATCTTGATCTGATCGCTCGATTAGACTTAACCCCAGCTCGGATCGATCAGAAGTTCTCAGATGGTCTAGATCTAACCGTTCTTGCATCGGACGGTCCAAATGAGTCGACGCTTGATTCCTTTGATCTGGTCCACTTTTGACTCAACCTTGACCCAACATAACCTAGGTCATGATCCCTCCAAGCCTACAAAAGTTGATCAAAAATTTAGTAACAAAATAACTCGAAAATATCAAAATTTGCAATTAAGTCCAAAAAGAGTATAAATATAGAACCTAGAGTAAATCCACCATTATACAAGTAAAATATGGGTCAAATACGGATTTAAGCATATGAAATGATCAACAAAATGACACTTATCAACTCCCCCACACTTAAGCTTGAGCGTCTCGCGAAAAGTACTAAATATGTATCCCCTAGTTTATTTCCAAACATAAGTAGAAGCAATTGAAAAGGAATTACCTAGGGTTGTCAATTCTCAAAAATCTAAACTCTATAGACTAGTAACTTGTCCTTAAATCAACAACTTAACAATTTCAACCTTCATGATTCATTGAGATGAATTTCACTCACTAAACCTCTCAAGGGAAACTTTTGGTGGCTCTTTTCCTAAATTCCAAGTACATGATGAAAATGGAGCTCACTCATACACACATGCTTCTTGCACTACCATAGGCTTGCTTATTATCTACTCTCTACCATTATTCAAGATTAGAATCAATCATCTATAAAAGTTTATTCAAAAGTGAAAGAAATAGGAAATGGTAGAAATGGAATAAAAGCAAAGTAAATAGCTAATTTGAATGAAATGGAAGACTTGGATGTTCAAGGATATTCTTGATGCATTTTCGCCCTCCTTTCAGTCCATATAATGTAGTCAAAGTGTGATGAAGTGATGCTTTGCAATGCCCTTCAAAAATCTTATGAAAAGAATTCCATAATTCCTTTGTGCCAATTTCTTCTTCTTGTGTGCCAACTTGTTTCTTATCTTTTTCTTTTCTGAATTTTTTTTCTTTCTTCCTTTCCTCTACTGAAGTCAGAATGTAATAGAGCAGATCTTCAATTTTGGATGAGAGTAACTTCACTAATCTTGGTGTCGAAACTTCAATGTGCCAACTTTCTTCTTTTGTTTCCTTGTTTTTTTTTTCAAACTGTTTTCTTCTCTTTTTTTTTTTTGTTGGCAGCTAAGTCTTGTTATTTGGACATGCTCCATGGCATTACTTGTAAATCTTGCAATTCTCTGATGTTTCACAGCAATTAATATCCTAAAAACTGCTTCAAGTTGATACAAAACTTGAGTAAAAACTGCTTGTATGGTACACTAAATTTATTCCTAGCAGTCCACTGAATTTTTTTTTTCTGTTAATCACTTGATTTTCAAATTCCAGCAGTCCTTTCACTGGTTTCAGAAATGTATAACTACAACTCAGCTCCTTAGAAGAATGGCCGAAACAAGTTCTTATCCTTTTTCCACTTTGGCACAAAAGTTTTGCTTTTCCTTTTGCACAGAATTTTTTTTTTCACTTGTTTCACTTTGGTTCAGATTTTTGCACAGAATTTCTGCTTCAATTCAAACTTTACAACTTCAATCCAGATTAAGCAAAGAGTTACTGATTTCATCTTCCATAATTCCTACTTGATCCAAACCCTTTTGTGCTACAAACTCCATTGCTTTCAAACTCTTTCTTTTTTTTCTGTTTTTTTTTTTGTTTTTCGTGTACCATTCTTCACATTGCAGATTTTTTTAAGATCCACTTCACCTCCAATTCACAACTAAATTCCCATTTATCTTGATACCAAGCTCCACTCCAATTAGCACTTTTTGGCTTCAACTCAATCAATGAAATGAATTTTTTTTCAATGTTTCCATCACACTATCCACTCCCCCACACTTAATCTTTTGTCCGTCTCGGGCAAAATAACATCAAAGAACATCTCCAAACAAACAAGTCCCTAGAAAGCATGGTTAGGAATAGGAAATAAGGAAAGAAAATAGGATGAACATGATTTTTGCCAAAAATTGACATGGAAAGGTAAACAAATTTATTAGCCTCTATAGAAGTGATCTAAACATTGAAATATGACTTTGAAAGAACCTAAGCAAGTTCTAGAGTACAATCACATGTATGTTCCACAAAAATAAGGCTAACCCTCACTAGGTAAAAATAATTCATCTCAAGTCCTCAATCAAGAATCCATGGCCAAGTAGTACTCAAGCATCCAAGATTTCATCCATGAGCTCAAATTCTAAGTTTTAACAACCAAATTTAATTTGTTTTCAAAAGACTCTAAAATGTTATCAAGATAACCTAGAGGAATACATTTATTCCTACTCATGAAGAAAAAAGTGCCAAAAGATATAAAATGATATTTACAATGTCTATTTATTAATTCTACTCTACTCATGCATTTATTAGCAAGAATTCATTTCAAAAGAAAATTCTACTTCTAACAAGCATAAAGATGAAAAAGGCAATGAAAGAAAATGCAAGAAAAAGTAAACTCCCTTTTATTTCTGGCGGTCTGAGTCTATCTAGGAATAATCTCCATCTTGGTAGTGGAGGAGTAGGAGTAGCTGAAAAAATTTCTTTCATTTGCTCAATTTTATTTTGCATTACTCCCCCACACTTATTTTTCGCAGTAAACTGTCCAGGTGGCCGAAGGTGATTTAAGTGCAATAGCCACTTCAGAGGTGGAGTGCTATAAGTTAAAGCAAGATCATCTCCTCCCTCTTTATTCTTTTTGGAAAATCTTCCAGGAGGTCGGAGACTGTTTAGGTGGAGTACCCATTCCAGTAGTCTTCTGGACCCTGCAAATCCATGTAAGACCTCCCTCAAGCGTGCAGGATAAGATAAAAATGCAATATCATCAATCTCTACATAAAATGTATCTAAAAATGCATCGCATCCAATAAAATCAATTTTTGGTACCTCAATAAATTTTTCACAAGCATATTCTACATGAGGTATATCAAGAAATGTTTCACAGTCAATAAAATCAATCTCGGGTACCTCTAGAAGTTTTTCACATTCAATTTCAGCATAAGAAATAACAAGAGATTCTTCATAATAAACAACTTCAATTTCAGGTTCTTCTAAAAATTTTTGACAATCAAAATCCATTAAAGGTGTATCAAGAAATGTTCCACAACCAATCAAATCAATCTCAGGTACCTCCATAAGTATTTCACACTCGACTTCAGCATAAGATATAGCAAGAGATTCTTCACAATAAAAAACTTCAATTTCAGGCTCTTCTAAAAATTTTTCACTATCAGCATTTCCATGATGTGTATCAAGAATATCATCATAACAAACAACATCAATTATAGGTTCCTCTAAAATTTGTTCACAATCCATATCTACTAGAGATGTATCAAGTAATGCAGTACGATCAATGAAATCAATGTTTGGTACCTCTATTGGATTTTCACAAACAATTTCTACACAAGGTATATCAATAAATTCATCAGAATCAATAAAGTGAGCACTAGGTACCTTTTTGAATTTTTCTGAACAAAGAGGAGAAATACTTACCTGAGCGTGCTGGATAATACCTGAAGGTGTGTCTGTGGTCTCCTCCTGGTCATGTTCATGCTCCTCTTCAACCTCAGGCTCTGGTGGACAATCAACTGGTGATCCTTGGGTGCTTGCTTCCACCATGCAAGTCCCTACACTTTCTGGTTCATTCTCTAAATTTTGTGGTGGTCCCTGGGGCTTAGTGCAATCCCCTACACCTATGGAATCATCTCCTCTGCATGCTTCTCCTGTAATATCTGCAACAACAATATTAGAAAAATTAGGACCACTAATAATGCTATCATCAGAAAATAAAAGACTAGAATGGTCCTGTGGAGCTTCAATTCCTTCTTCTGGAGCTGAAAAATTTTGAATTGGATTTTGAATAGGAGTCTCCGGAGGAATGCATGCTGTAGGTGCCCAGACTTTAATGTATTCTTCTTCTTCTTCTTCTAAAATTGCAAGATCCATTGAAGAAGGACTTTTCCATGCACTAGGGTCACCTTGAACTGATATAAAACCAACTCCGGGGCTCTCAGAATTAAAAGCAGCTTGAGAAGATAATTGTTCTGCTCTTTGGGCTTTTATCTGATTCAATTTATCTTGTATGTTTTGAAACCATTGTAACAGTTCTTGTTGTTGTTGGATTTGTTGACACATCTCCATCATCCTTTGGTGTAAAGCCTCATCCCAATCAGGATCATCAAAACCTCCTTGGTTAGTGTGGAACCCCTGTTGGTCTTGAAATGGAAAATAGGGCTGCTGAAGTCCAGGAGGAGGCTGTGCATGCTGAAATGGAAACTGTTGGGGCTGCTCAAATGGATGAAATGACTGATTAAATTGCTGAATATTTGGTTCACAAGTTGGTGGAGATGGCTGAAAACTGTAGCCCTGAAATTCTTGTATCTGAGGTTGAATTTGTTGTGGTGAACACTCAAATTGAGGTGGGGCTGTTGGTACTGATTTTGGTGCTGAAAATTCTGAAATTGCTGGAAATTGGGCTGAAATTGCTGAAACTGGGGCTGAAACTCTTGCTGAAAATTTGGTTGATTGGGCTGAAAATTTTGCAATAGTGGCTGCCCATTCTGAAAATTCTGGAAATTTAATAGACTTGGCTGAAAATCTGGCTGAAATTGTTGGAATTGCTGTGGTTGCTCGAATTGTTGAAATGGTGGCTGAAACTGAAAGTTTGGTTGCTGAAAATTAGGATAGGGCTGCTGGAAATCTTGGAGAGGCTGAAACTGTGGCTGAGGTGGCTGAAATGTAGGCTGAATCTGCTTCTGGTAAGTAGATGACTGAGCTTCCCGTTTTTGTTGGTAGTCCAACTCCTTTAACACATTCCTTAACTCCCTCAGTGCATCCTCGAGCTCTGTTGACCCCATTTTGATCTTGCAACCCTGTCACAAAACAAACAAGAAAAATGGCAGCAACCATATACAAAAGATAAAGCAAAAGAAAATAGAATCAAATGATATGTCCATAAGCATACAAGCAAAAATCAAACAACTCAACTAGTTGCTTCCCCGGCAACGGCGCCAAAAATTTGATGGACCCAATTTAGCTAATTAAATTTGTCACGAATGTAGATCCATCAGAATTTTAAAAATTTATAAATGCTGGAAACCCTTTTTGCAATCAAGAACAAAAACGTAGTAAAGGGGCCACAGGTCGTATTTTTCCTGGGGACTAGTTGAGGTTGTGTTCGAGTCGTGCTTGTATTATGTGTCGTTTATGTTTTTTGGGTTTCACATGAACTCTGGGTTTTGCTTTCAATTCGGAAATGAAATGGCAATGAAAAGAAGTAAACTCAACTAGACAACCTTAAACTAGGTATGGATGGGCTCTAATTCAGAGAATTGCTTCTAAAATTAATGAATTGATACTTTCAGAGATAAAACTGACCAATTCAAAAACAACTCAAATAAGGAATGAATTCAGAAATGACATGAATGTAGAAGTGAATTAGCTATTCATATTCAGAGATTCAGATTCGAACTGAGATCGAGAAGAAACTAAGTGATAAGCAAGTAAAACAAAGCTGATGCAAAAGAAACAAAATTAATGTGCAGAAATGTGAAGGATTGAAACACAAGAAAGAAACTGAGACTGAAAATCAGAGAACTGAATTGCAGGGAACAAAATTTAAATGCTTTGTTAACTAGACAAGCACCTATCTTGCTTGGATGCAGAATTAACTACTACTGAATGCATAATCAATTTGCAGAAATGAAAAGAAGCTTCTAAGGCAGTACACATGTGCAGGAATTCAGAAATTATGAGTAGAAATGAAAGGCAACATGGATTGAATACAAAATCAAACAAAACAACTAAACTCGAATACTACAATTCAAGGTTCAGATAAGCTTCACAAGGAATCGAATTCACTTGGAACATTGCAGGACTTATAATCAGAACTTATAGAATTGGAACTAACCTTTGCAGAAATGGAATTACATGCTTTGCAGGGATAAAACTAGCACGCATCAATCGAAGCTAAGCGCAAACATGGAATTCAAATGCTTTGTAAACGAAATAAGCTACAACTAATCCAGAAGACTAAACTAAAGCCAACTTGATTCAAAATTCAGAAGTGTTCTAGCAGAAGAAATCTAATACGCAGATTGATAAAAACTGATACACAACAGTAACCCTGATACGCACAGCTAAAAGAAATTCAGAAATGGATTAAGCACGAAATAAACTAAAATTAAGGACGATTGTTCTCTAGACAAGTTTCCTAGTTAACTACTTGCAGAATAAAACAGAATTAAAGTTGAAACAACTCAAGATAAAGAACTTAAGCTACTGATTCGAAGACAAATACAGAAATGAAGAGCAGAATTGAAATTACAGCTAAACGAAAAGAAATTTTCATTAAAAACTAATCTCGATCCTTCCCATGTATCAAGACCACCTTGTTCGTCACGCAAGGGCAAGTAAAGAACCCCTTAAACTCGCAAATCAGTGGAAAATTAAACTCCAATGTCAGATCTGCTCAAAACTGCATCTGGCGCAATCTGGAGCTAAAATCGCCATTGAAACCTTCTCCCAAGGATCCAGATCTTGATCCAAGATCGTGATCGAGTTGGCCACGCCTTCACTGAAGAAAATCGCCGAAGAAATGAAGTAAAACCGAAGAAAAATGAAGAAGAACGAAGCTGGAAATGGCGAAGACGCGACGCCCTGTTCTGAATCTGAAGGCAGTTTAAGTAGGTAAATAGTGGACGGCTGAGATTCATTCCGCTTCATCCAACGGTGGATCCTCGTCCGATTTGATTCAAAATTTCCAGATCTTGATCAGAGGTCAGGATCATCCTCGGGGTAGCTCGGATCTGCCAAATCTGTATCGGATGGCTCAGATCAAGCTGATATTTGAAATGGATGGTCTAGATCCCTCTGATCGAGATCCAACGGCTAGATGTTCTTCGATTGGGCTGAAACTCTCAGATCTTGATCTGATCGCTCGATTAGACTTAACCCCAGCTCGGATCGATCAGAAGTTCTCAGATGGTCTAGATCTAACCGTTCTTGCATCGGACGGTCCAAATGAGTCGACGCTTGATTCCTTTGATCTGGTCCACTTTTGACTCAACCTTGACCCAACATAACCTAGGTCATGATCCCTCCAAGCCTACAAAAGTTGATCAAAAATTTAGTAACAAAATAACTCGAAAATATCAAAATTTGCAATTAAGTCCAAAAAGAGTATAAATATAGAACCTAGAGTAAATCCACCATTATACAAGTAAAATATGGGTCAAATACGGATTTAAGCATATGAAATGATCAACAAAATGACACTTATCAATGGACATATCCATGCCCGGCTTGAACCTCAACATGTTAAAACCATGGAATTAGTTTATGATTAATATAGTTAGAGTCAGAGGTCAATCCTTAGTTTTGGTTGTTGGACACATCTAAGCCTAACTAAACGGTTGAATGAGCTCCAACCATGTTAAAACTATTTCTTGATTAATGGGTCAGCCTTAAGCTTGACGCAACGATTTGTTGTGCCACAGCCAAGGTCGATGTAAAGAGAGGTGCAGTTGGGTGCTATGTATATTGTTGCATACTTGTTAATGAGTTAACAACCCAATGATTTATGCAAACATTCAATTAGTTGATAACATAATGTGATAGTTACATATGTATAATATGTAATCGGTATAATTACCTACCTTCATAGCTAAGAATAACTTGATGGACTCTAGCCATGGTTGTTCTTATCTATGGTTGGATATCAACCTATTTGGAGATGTTCTTACGATCTCCCGAATTGATAAAAAGGGTTATTCAATTCGAAAAATAAATAGGATTTAATTAATGTATATTGATGCATTCTTTATCATTCTCATCACATAACCTCAATTTGTATTTCTAGGATAATCACCTGATCATGTCTTCTCTGAATTTGCGTTCCATTTTGGGACACCAATAAGCTGACTGGGCCAAACTTCATGGACTGGCTTCGAAACCTGAGGATAGTCCTCAAGGCAGAAAATCTTGTTTATGTCCTTGAAGAATAACTTCCCAACCATCCTCCTGAAGATGCAACTCCAGACCAGTTAGTGGCCTATCAGAAACATGTGGCCGATTCTGAACTTGCGAGTTGCATCATGCTGGCCGCTATGGTACCTGAGCTACAAAAGCAGCATGAGCATATGGATGCTCATACCATCGTCTTCCATCTTCATGAGCTGTTTGACGAGCAGACGAGATCCGAAAGGTTTGAGGTCTCCAGACTCCTCTTCACCTCTAAGATACAGGAAGACACTTCTGTTTCACAGTTTGTGTTGAAGATGTTGGGGTACATTGAGCGACTAGGCACACTCGGATTTGCAATGGATCACGAACTAAGTATTGACTTAATTCTGCATTGTTTGCCCAAGAGTTACTCACAGTTTGTGATGAACTATCGGATGAACAAACTGGAGACTACCATTCCTGAGTTGCCTAACCTGCTGAAGACTGTAGAGCTTTCTGTAAAGCAGGATCAGAAGACGGTACTGTTAGTTGGTTCCTCAAAGAAAGGCTCTAAGAGGAAGCCCAAAGAACAAAATAAGGGAAGGAAGAAAAAGGCCAAAAAGATTGAAAAGGCACCAAAAGGCACTTGCCATCACTGCGGCAAGGAGGGCCACTGGCGAAGAAACTGCAAGGTTTATCTTGAGTCCTTGAAGAAGAAGGCATCCGATGCCCCATCCTCTTCAGGTATCTTCGTTATTGAATGTCACTCTATTTCCTCGGACACCTGGGTACTTGATATTGGGTGTAGCTCACATATATGTAATGACATACAGGGGCTAAGGAATAGAAGAAGACTCGTTAAGGGAGAAGCGAATTTGCGAGTTGGAAATGGAGCAAAGATTGCTGCTGTTGCCATCGGAACATATTTGCTAAAGCTCCCTACTGGACTTGTCTTAGAATTGGATAATTGTTATTTTGTTCCTTCGTTAATAAAAAACATTATATCTATTTCATGCTTGAATGAAAAGGGTTATCATTTAACTTTTAGTAACAATTGCTGTTACATAACTTTAAATGGTGTTCTTTATGGGATCGGAACTTTATGCAATAGTATCTACATGTTAGATTTATCCGGTGACGTTTTCAATATCGAAGTTAGCAACAAACGTGCTCGAATAGATAATCAAATAGACTCCTATATGTGGCATTGTCGTCTTGGCCATGTAAGTAAGAAACACATGACCAAATTACACCGATGTGGAATTCTGGAATCATTTGAACCCGATTCATTTGATACATGCGAATCATGCTTAAAAGGCAAGATGACCAAATTACCCTTTTCTGGAAAAGATAAACCAGTCGGAGAATTGCTTGGTCTAATATATACTGATGTATGTGGACCAATGTCAACTCTTGCACAAGGAGGCTATAGCTACTTCATTACCTTTATCGATGATCACTCACGATTCGGGTATGTGTTCTTAATGAAACACAAATCTGAAGCTTTTGAGAAATTCAAAGAGTTCAGAAGTGAAGTAGAGAAACAACTTGACAAAAGTATTAAGATACTTCGATCCGATCGGGGTGGTAAATACTTAAGTCAAGAGTTTCAAGATTATCTTAGGGACAATGGAATATTGTCTCAATGGACTCCGCCTTATACACCACAGCATAATGGTGTATCTGAGAGGCGTAATCGAACCTTGATGGACATGGTTAAATCTATGATGAATCATGCAACTCTTCCAAAATTCTTTTGGGGCTATGCGCTCAAGACAGCTGTTTACTTGCTAAACAGAGTCCCGACCAAGGTAGTCTCTACTACTCCATATGAGACGTGGAATAGTAAGAAACCTCACTTAACTCACCTTAAGATATGAGGTTGTCCTGCTTATGTGAAGCGGACTGTATCAGACAAATTGGATGCTAAGTCTGATAAATGTCTATTTATTGGATACCCTAAGGAAACAAAGGGTTACCAATTCTATCATCCCTTGGAACAAAAGGTGTTTGTTTCAAGGCATGCTGTATTTCTGAAAAAAGAATTTCTTTTACAAGAAAACACTGGGAGTAGTATTGAACTTGAAGAAGTTCAAGAAAATATAATGGACATTACAGAGACACCTAGTCTAAACCCACAACCAATAACTCATAATGATGAGCTATCAGTTGAACCTAAAACAACACCACTTCTTCGTAGGTCTGATAGGACACACAATATTCCAGAGAGATACGGATTTCTCATAAGTGAATCGAACGACGTGTTACTCATTAACGATGACGAACCTATCAGTTATGAAGATATTCTAAAAAATTCAGAAAGGGATAAATGGCTTGAAGCCATGAAGTCGGAAATGGATTTCATGTACAAAAATCAAGTATGGGACTTGGTTAACCCACCTGAAGGGATTAAGCCCATAGGGTGAAAGTGGGTTTTCAAGAAGAAAATCGACATGTAAGGTAATGTTGTTACCTTTAAGGCTAGATTAGTGGCAAAAGGATATCGTCAAAAACAAGGAATTGATTATGACGAAACCTATTCGCCAGTAGCTATGCTTAAATCCATTCGGATGCTCTTGGCCATAGCAGCTCATTATGATTATGAGATATGACAAATGGATGTGAAAACAGCTTTCTTTAATGGAAACCTGCTTGAGGATGTATACATGATACAACCTGAAGGTTTCACATCGGTTAATAAAACCAAAGTATGCAAGCTTCGACGATCCATATATGGACTAAAGCAAGCATCTAGGAGCTGGAACATCCGTTTTGATGAGACAATCAAAGAGTTTGATTTCTCACAAAATCCTGACGAACCTTGTGTGTACAAGAAGGTTAGTGGGAGTGCAGTCGTATTCCTAGTGTTATATGTCGATGACATATTACTTATAGGAAGCGATATATCAGTCTTATAGTCGGTTAAAATTTGGTTGTCCAAAACTTTCTCCATGAAAGACCTGGGAGAAGCAACCTATATCCTTGAGATTAAAATCTATAGAGATAGATCAAAACGGTTGCTTGGTCTTTCGCAGTCTACATATATAGACCGAGTGCTAGAAAAGTTTAGCATGTCGGAATCCAAGAAAGGTTACCTTCCCATCAGGCATGGGATCAACCTTTCGAAGTCTATGTGTCCGCGCACAGAAGACGAGAGGATTTGCATGAATAAGATTCCTTATGCATCCGCGATAGGATCTATCATGTATGCTATGTTATGTACTAGGCCCGATGTATCGTATGCTCTGAGCGTCACAAGCATATACCATTCTGATCCAGGAATGGATCATTGGGCGTCTGTCAAGACAATCCTCAAGTACTTAAGAACACTAAGGATGTGTTCCTAATATATGGAGAAGGTGATATGGTAATACGTGGGTATACAGATGCCAGTTTCCAGACAGATAAGGATGACTCCAAATCTCAGTCCGGATACGTATTTATTTTGAATGGAGGCGCAATAAGTGGGAAGAGTTCCATGCAAGACACCATAGCGGATTCTACCACGGAAGCGGAATATATTGCAGCTTCGGAAGCAGCAAAGGAAGCAGTCTGGATCAAAAAGTTTGTCTCAGAACTTGGTGTGGTTCCAACCATTGATGAAGCAATACCGGTTTACTGCGACAACAATGGAGCTATTGCATAAGCAAAGGAACCAAGGTCTCATCAGCGATCCAAATATGTGCTTCGCCATTATCATCTGATTAGAGAGATTATAAGTAGGAATGATATACAAATTGAGAAAATTCCCACTGAAAGGAATTTAGCGGATCCTTTAACTAAGGCCTTGCCTCAAAGTAAGTTTGAGGGTCATGTTAGAGCCTGTGGTATTGGGTACCGTAGCGATTGACATTGGGCCAAGTGGGAGTTTGTTAGTGATATGAGAGAAGTGTCCTAAGGCAATCGCCTTATGATTGTAATCATTTATTCTAATAAATGAATATTCACTATTTGAGTATACATGTTTGTGTATTTGATTGAGATCTTAAACTCATTTACTGAATGCCCGCAATACAATTCACAGCATGAGAGAATTTGTGATTAATTCACAACTAGTGATTATCTCTACATGTGCAATTGTGAAGTATTGAAATTGTCCCTAGTCGATGAATTGATAAATACGGACACTATCAATTCTGTTGAGACTAGCATGGGTTATTCTCTAATCAGCTGATTCTCACTGGCTGGTGACATTGAGATGTCCGGAGATAAACATGAATGCTAGTTAAGGGAACTAGTTCATTGGAGTGACTGGCTGTAAAACTTCATATGGTAGTCTACATATAGATATGTCAGTGAAGTTCTTACTGCAGCTTAAGTGCGATGTTCCTTTGACTTGCGGTGTTCAAGTCATCTTGGTTATGGAGACTTATACTTTGACATCTTAAGCAAGCGTCTCCAAGGAGGTGTGGACCCAGGATGATTGGGTATAAGCCGAAGTGCCCAAAGATGTTTGAACAGCCTACAAAGGATTCACCACTCCTTGCGAGGAGATGTATACCCGAGGCCTATCGTCGGATTGTTACTTGAAGCCTCTGGCCAGAGCATGACATGTTCAGAGTATGAATCTCTTAAATACATGAGAGTAATTAGAATCCGTAGGACGAGAAAACGTTACTTGGGCTAGGTGTGACGTAATCAGCCTAGTGGGGACTGACACACATAGATCATGTCTTGAACCAAGTGGGTATAAGATGGTGAAGGGAATGAGGCACGATTCATTATAGCTGCTGAAGGGTTTCAGAATTGTTTATGAGGTCAACCGTTGATCTTTCGATTAATTGGGGATCATGATGTACTACTAGGTGCCATTCATGATCGCTCTATAATTAATTGATTAATTATAGATGGTCAACATAAATCGAAAGCCTATTTAGTCACACGTACTACGAGTAATCCAAGGGATTTAAAACGAGTTGAAAATTGGATTTTCCAATCAAGAGAGATTAAGTTTGGTTGAGCCAAACGATAAGTCGAATCTGAATTTTTCAGAGACGCATCGGAAGCGTAAAATGGCTAAGTCTTTTGAAGACTTAATAGATGAATTAAATAAGTTTAATTCATTGGGGTGTGGCTTGGATGGGCCGGCCAAAGAGGGCCTCCATCCTCTTTGCTTGGTCAGCCACAACAAAGGGAGAGAACCAAGTTTTTGGTTCAATTTATAAAATAAACCAAGTGTGGTTTGTTTTATAAAATTATGGATGATATAAATTTTTATACAATAAACCAAGGTTTGGTTTATTTTTCATGGAAATTAAAATGAATCATGGATTGGTTTATTTTATAAAATCAATCATGGATTGATATACCATGATAAGGAAATTTATTTCATAGGAGAGAAGAGACTTGATTGATTTTTTTTATCATGAATTAAAATATGATTTTAACCATGATATAAAATCAAACTTGGCATGATAGAATAAGTTATTCCATATTTGAGAGGCTTGATGGTTGAGACGCCACTATATAAAGGACCCAAGGCAAGACTTGGATGATAATCGAAGAGATGAAGACATAGGCTCTCTCCCTTTCTTTCTCTCCTTCTCTTTTCCCCTTCTTGCCGTGCGCCAACCAACCCCAAGAAGGAGCACCAGCCGGCCACCCCTGCCCTTTCCCTGCCGACCACCACCTGTTTCCGGAGAAGGAAGCTCCGGCCATCTCTTGGCCGGAAGAATGTGCTGTCGGAATTAGAGTTTGCTGCAAGGATCCTTTTGCCGCAAGCCTCTTCTTTTGCTTCGCCGGAATTTTGATTCCGGTCATCCTTTTGTGGTTAGTCTTTTGACTTCTCTCTTAGTTTTTCTCGTCGCGTTCTTGGAGAATCTAGTAGTTCTCGAGAACACGAAACTCGTGGCTTTGCGAAGTCATCCCAAAGATACTCGACGTGGACGCGAATAGAGGTGGAGCTTCTAAGGGACGCTTACGGTTGGATCTCGTCCCTACCTTCGAGTTACGCGAGGTAATACGTAAATTAGTTTATGTTTCTGCAAAATTTCAAATATATGATCATGTCTACACAAGATAAAATTGCATGCTTAGATGTGTGGTTAAATGATTTAGAGAAATTATTTATGCTAAACCTTCCGCTGCACGTAATTAATATTGAAATTACGAACCCACATCCATGTCAACATGCACCCGGTCCCAACAAGGTGTGGAAAAGTCCTAACTTGGAGGGCTAGGTGTGAAAAGTCCTAGCTTGGAGGGCTAGGTGTGAAAATTCCTAACCTGGAGGGTTAGGTGTGGAAAAGTCCTAGCTTGGAGGGCTAGGTGTGGAAATTCCTAACTCGGAGAGTTAGGTGATGGAAATCCTGGCTTGGAGGGCCAGGTCCTAGCTTGGAGGGCTAGGTTGGATGAAAGCCTGGCTTAGAGGGCCAGGTCCTATCTTGGAGGGCTAGGTTAGATGAAATCTTGGCTTGGAGGGCTAGGTTGGATGAAATCTTGGCTTGGAGGGCCAGGTCCTAGCTTGGAGGGCTAGGTTGAAGTCCCAGTAAGTGAGACTGGGCATGGAGTCTTGGTCCGAGGGACTAAGCACGAGTCAGAGAAGGGCTGGAGGCTTGTTCTTGTGACTTAGAGTGGATTTGGCTCTGCCTGGATCGGTCTGGTGACCGATTAGGGAGTTTGGTACGGAGTTCCCTCGTGGATCAGTCTGTTGACAGATCCAGCTATGTCTGATCGGTCTGGTGACCGATCAGGGAGAATACAGTGACTTTGGGAACCTTACTGCTCGACTTCTGATTGGTCTGGTGACCGATCAAGGAGCATACAGTGAGTTTGGAACCTTACTGCTCGACTCCTGATCGGTTTGGTAACCGATCAAGGATACTATTCAGATTGTTTTGGTGAACGATCAATTTTCGTGAGCTTCTCACTATAACCAATCAGGATGACTCCTGATCGGTCAGGAAGCAGCCTGATCGGTCACCAGACCGATCAGGGCACAACCTGATAGGTCTGGGGACCGATCAGGAGTGTGCAGCAGACTGCTGGATAGGTCTGGGGACCGATCAGGAGTGTATAGTAGACTGCTGGATAGGTCTGGTGACCGATCAGGGTCCTCTCTGATCGGTCTGGAGACCGATCAAGGTCTGAACTTTAATTCAAATTCACTGTCAGACGCTCTGATCGCGTTTGTTTTCTCTGCCGATTCTCTAAAACACTGCTGATTATGTTTGATATGATTTGCTAAGCTTCTATTGAAGTGTGCAGACTTTACAGGGAGGATTCAAACCATGGGGAGAGTCAACTGAGGACTTTCCTTGGTGCTGGTTTGTCTGTTTATCGATTTCAGGTTTCAACGGGCAGCTGGCGCGGCTGGCAACTTACGGAGGCTCAGCTGGAGAGGGTCTTCAGTGGACTGAGTGCTCAGGGAGTCAGGGGGTCAGGCTGCGGCTCAGTGGATGCTGTTGGAAGCTTGACGATGTTGAGCTTGAGCTTAAGAGAAAGCTGGAAGTAGAGGAGCGAAGGGGCGAACAGACAGAAACTTGAGGAGTTTGGCTGGGCCGTGTTGAGAGCTCTCTGTTGCTTTGTGCTTAAGCGTTATTGTAACATCTTTGTGAGCGATCCTTCTTAGTCTCGTGAGCTTATCTTGTATCCTATTGAGACGCTTGTGGAGAGGTTTCTCCACCGAGAAGGAGGCGCAATTTTATCCGAGTCACCGGGGCTTGATCTGTCGACGATCAAGGGATCACTCACCTCATGGGCACGCCAAGGAGTAGGGGCAAGTTATCCCCGAACCTTGTAAACGATCCTTGTTAGCGTTTTGGTTTGTCTTTAGTTTCTGCACTTTGTTTTTGCTGTTATACTTTGTATTGCTTCCGCTGTGCTACTAACCCTAAGTGCAGAAGTTCAAAAGTGAATGTCATTTTTGTGTCTGGCTATATTCACCCCCCTCTAGCCATCCAAGCACCAACAAGTGGTATCAGAGCTTGGGGCTCTACTTCAACGGCTTAACATCCGAGAGCTAACAAAGATGACCATGGGAAGAGAAGGGTTTAGTACCAGCCGACCTCCACTCTTCGACGACACTGATTTTCCATATTGGAGGTCGAAGATGGAGTTTTACCTTAAAGCCAACCTCAGCATGTGGTTTGCTGTCAAGGAAGGTTTTTCCACTCCTAAAGATGCTGAGGGAAAAGAGATGGACTTCTCAAGTCGGTCGGCAGATCAAATCCAGAAAGGTGAAGCCGATGCGAAAGCGGTGGTAACTTTGCAATGCGGGTTGACCAAGGACCAACTAATCAAGGTTGGTCCCTTCACAAGTGCTAAAGACCTATGGAACAAGATCATTGAGCTCCATGAAGGCACTCATGAAATCGGTACAGCCAAAAAGGACCTCCTTCTCAGCCAACTTCAAAACCTTTTCATGGAAGAAAACGAAAAGGTAAGTGAACTCCATGGAAGATTCAAAAAGATCTTCAACAGCTTGCACTCCATCAATGAAAAGGTGAAAAACCGAGATCTTGTAAGGTATGTCCTTAAATCATTTTCTAGGAATGCCTTGTGGGCATCCATGGTGGATGCCTACAAGGTTTCGAAGGATCTTTCTTTTGTTAAGTTAGAAAATCTATTTTGTGAAATGGAATACATGAGATCTCTAACCAAAGCCCAAAGGAGAAAGGGTTGGCTTTAGTGGCAGGTGACAAAAAAAGAAAATGGAGGAGGAGAAGACCTACTGTCATGTGGCTCTAGTGGCCTTAGAAGAGTCATCCAAGGAGAGTGGAGACAAATCAAGCTACTCAACCGCGCCTTCATCATCTTCGGATGATGAAGAGGTAATCTCTCCCGAGTTGGATAAGTGCTATAGAACAATAGTTTGCTTGACAAACATGCTCAAAAAGTCTAAGAACAAGATCAAATCTTTAAAATTGGAAGTAGAACATTTAAAAACCTCTAAGGATGAGGTAATTGATGACTTTTATGTTAAGATCCTTAAAAATGAAAATAAGGACTTAAAGAGCGAAGTTGAAAATCTCAAGAATGTTCTTGAGAAATTCTCAACTAGCTCCAAAACCTTAGACATGATATTAAACTCCCAAAGGGCGGTTTACAACAAGGCCAGTATAGGTTACCGATCTAAAGAACCTAGTATCATGTCACTAATGTCTAGAACACATTTTGGATCATCAAAAAATTCTAAGGTTCAAAAAGCCAAAAAGAAAATGACTAAGGCATGGGTGCCAAAGTCTTTCATTAAATGTTCATTAGGTCCCAAAATTTGGGTACCTAGAACCTCTATATTTAGAGTTGTATAAGCATTGCTTAAGGGGGAGCATCTATCAACATGGGTTGTTGATAACGGGTGCTCCAAATCTATAGTCAGGGAAAATTGTTATCCACATGATTAGCTTTGGAGAATTCAAATTAGATAATTTGATTTTCATTGCTTTAATTCTTATAATAATGTAATCCATTGGCTAGTGATTTTTATGGAATTCATGTGCCAAAGTACTTAATCATGCTTAAGTACAATTTACTTTAGTATTAAAATTCTTCCATGATCAAGTTTGCTTTCAAAACAAAGAAGAAACTGTCTAGTTCAAATAACAATACATGTTCATTACTTCTAGTATCCATGGTTGAAAAATTTCTGTTTGAAAATTTCTGGTTGAGATCATGAAGAGTATAGCTAAGGATTGGATGCATTTACATCAACTGTATTTCCTGTGCTATGTATGCCATACTTAACTTTTAGTTTACTTGGAAAGAAAATAGTTACGATTTGTTTCTAGTAACTGGGAATGAGGATTATGGGGTTGAGTAGTTGGAGTGAGCATGTTATAAACATACATTAAACTGATCATAATTTAAAAATTGATCATAGCTTGATACTAACTTGATGCAAGCATGTTTTGGAATTTAATTATATATTGGTGTTAATTTGATTCAAGCAAGCCAAAATTTTCTTGTATAACTTTGGTTAAGAACAACATGTCAACCTAGTCTATGATGGTTCAAAAGTTAGTACTCAAATTCCATGACTGGTTTGTTTTCCCACTGATCATGCTTTGATACAAAGCTGTGTTTGTTTGGTTTAAGGTCTTGAAACTTGATGGGAATAAACCTAAGTTAAGGGACACTAATCATGATGTTTATTCTGGTTAAAGAAACATGAATGTTGTTTAATGGAACACTGTTAGGAGTTAAATCTGATTATATTAGGGTTTAGAGTTGAAACAAATCCGTTTCTGAAGCTAATCAGTTTTAGAAACCATTCTGTATCTGACCTAATCGGTCCACCGACCGATCAGGGGTCCTTCTGATCGGTCTGGTGACCAATCAGACCAATTCTAATCAAGGAACTCCCAAATCGTTCCAAAGTGATCCAAAACCTCCTCAAACCAATCTCTTTTCATCAAATTGTATCAGATTGTTGATCATTTTGATACAAACACATCTGATACAAACCAATTATAGTTGGAACAAAACCTAATATTAATTTGATACAAACCTATGTTGGAATGTTCAAATCCATAATAAAGGGTTTGTTAAGTCATGACTTCTGTTCTTAATGTCGTGTTTCAGAAATTTGTCTGAAATGTCGAATATCAATAGAGTCTACACCCCTGTTGTAGAATGTCAATTGTTAATGCAGTCTAATCAGGAACGTATCAGAGTTTCAGAAATTTTTCTGAAATTTGATCGTTCCCCAGACTAATCAGAAATTTTTCTGTATCAAGTAATCAACGAACCTGATCGGTCACGAAGACCAATCAGGATTATGTGGCGGATACAGCTGCATTCCTTACTTATCATATGAAACATATACATGTTTAACCATGATATACTTCTGTATATGTTTTCATATGCAATTCAAACTTAACTTTGATTATTTTGGGTTTGGGGAGAGACCCTTGGTTTGAGGGGGAGGTACGTTTAAACTTAATAACTATACCCTTTTCGATGTTTGACAAAGGGGGAGAGAATAGTTGATTAAGTTTAGGGTTATTGTAGGGGGAGGACTTTGATTCCCTTACGATAATTGAACTGCCTTCAATTGGTCATTAATGCCTAAACTTAAATCGGGTTGTCAAACAACAAAAAGGGGGAGATGTTGATGCAGTCTGACCCTGATTGTTGTTTTGGTGTTTACACCGATTTAAGTTATGATTTGAGTTTGATTTAAGTTTGGTTGCGAGAATTCGGATTAAGTCCAGGTGGATTGGGAGATCGCACGCTGGTATGGAAAAAGTCCTAGCTTGGAGGGCTAGGTGTGAAAAGTCCTAACTTGGAGGGTTAGGTGTGAAAATGTCCTAGCTTGGAGGGCTAGGTGTGAAAAGTCCTAACTTGGAGGGTTAGGTGTGGAAAAGTCCTAACTTGGAGGGTTAGGTCCTAGCTTGGAGGGCTAGGTGTGAAAATTCCTAACCTGGAGGGTTAGGTGTGGAAAAGTCCTAACTTAGAGGGCTAGGTCCTAGCTTGGAGGGCTAGGTGTGAAAAGTCCTAGCTTGGAAGGCTAGGTGTGAAAAGTCCTAGCTTGGAGGGCTAGGTGTGAAAATTCCTAACCTGGAGGGTTAGGTATGGAAAAGTCCTAGCTTGGAGGGCTAGGTGTGAAAATTCCTAACTTGGAGGGTTAGGTGATGGAAATCCTGGCTTGGAGGGCCAGGTCCTAGCTTGGAGGGCTAGGTTGGATGAAAGCCTGGCTTGGAGGGCCAGGTCTTAGCTTGGAGGGCTAGGTTGGATGAAATCCTAGCTTGGAGGGTCAGGTCCTAACTTGGAGGGCTAGGTTGAAGTCCCAGTGAGTGAGACTGGGCATGAAGTCTTGGTCCGAGGGACTAAGCACGAGTCAGAGAAGGGTCGGAGGCTTGTTCTCTGTGGCTTAGAGTGGATTTGGCTCTGCCTGGATCGGTTTGGTGAACCGATCAGGGAGTTTGGCACGGAGTTCCCTCGTGGATCGGTCTGGTGACCGATCCAGCTATGTCTGATCGGTCTGGTGACCGATCAGGGAGCATACAGTGACTTTGGGAACCTTACGGCTCGGCTCCTGATCGGTCTAGTGACCGATCAGGGAGCATACAGTGAGTTTAGGAACCTTACTGCTCGGTTCCTGATCGGTCTGGTGACCGATCAGGGATACTATTCAGATCGTTCTGGTGAACGATCAATTGTCACGAGCTTCTCACTATAACCGATCAGGATGACTCCTGATCGGTCAGGAAGCATCCTGATCGGTCACCAGACCGATCAGGGCACAACCTGATAGGTCTGGGGACCGATCAGGAGTGTGCAGCAGACTGCTGGATAGGTCTGGGGACCGATCAGGAGTGTGCAGCAGACTGCTGGATAGGTCTGGTGACCGATCAGGGTCCTCTCTGATCGGTCTGGGGACAGATCAAGGCCTGAACTTTAATTCAAATTCACTGTTAGACGCTCTGATCGCGTCTGTTTTCTCTATCGATTCTCTGATACACTGCTGATTATGTTTGATATGATTTGCTAAGCTTCTGTTGAAGTGTGTAGGCTTTACAGGGAGGAGTCAACTGAGGACTTTCCTTGGTGCTGGTTTGTCTGTTTACCGATTTCAGGTTTCAACGGGCAGCTGGCGCGGCTGGCAACTTACGGAGGCTCAGCTGGAGAGGGTCTTCAGTGGACTGAGTGCTCAGGGAGTCAGGGGGTCAAGCTGTGGCTCAGTGGATGTTGTTGGAAGCTTGACGACGTTGAGCTTGAGCTTAAGACAAAGCTGGAAGCAGAGGAGCGAAGGGGCGAACAGACAGAAACTTGAGGAGTTTGGCTGGGCTGTGTCGAGAGCTCTTTGTTGCTTTGTGCTTAAGCGTTATTGTAACATCTTTGTGAGCGATCCTTCTTAGTCTCGTGAGCTTATCTTGTATCCTATTGAGACGCTTGTGGAGAGGTTTCTCCACCGAGAAGGAGGCGCCGTTTTATCTGGGTCACCGGGGCTTGATCTGCCGATGATCAAGGGATCGCCCATCTCACGGGCATGCCAAGGAGTAGGGGCAAGTTATCCCGAACCTTGTAAACGATCCTTGTTAGCGTTTTGGTTTGTCTTTAGTTTCTGCACTTTTTTTTGCTATTATACTTTGTATTGCTTCCGCTGTGCTACTAACCCTAAGTGCAGAAGTTCAAAAGTGAAAGTCATTTTTGTGTCTGGCTATATTCACCCCTCTCTAGCCATCCAAGCACCAACACTCATACATACTTGGGAAAAATACATTCAACAATATATCTATCACCATTCCCAAGTTGGACACAAAATTCAAAATTTTCAATGAAAATTAAGGCAAACAAGGAGGCAACCTCCCCCTTAACCTATGTCTTCTCTCAATTTTCAATTTACCTAGGTGACGTTCTACCCAACTTAACACCATAACACCAAGCCATGTTCTACCCAACTTAACTTCCAAGTTCTTTCCCCCTTGGACACCATTAAAGATTGCCCCAAGCAACCTTATCTCTAGTGCCAAAAAGAACTCAACAAAACCTTAAATAATCTAAAAATTTGCAAACACACTTGTTAGATATACCCTATCCTAGAAAAATATGATTCCATGAGAATATCAAGTGTGCTTGACTTTTGGTACAACTTCTAATTTCCTCAAAAGATTGGCATTTTGTATCAATTTTCAAGTCCATCTATAATTCCATGTGTTTGTCAAGACTAACCATTATAATTAGACACATGGAATTGTCCTTAACTCTCCCTTTTATCTCTTAATCCTAGATACCTTATGGAAAACTTCCATATCCATTCATTCACCAAAAACTTATCATTCAATATCATCTAATTAGTTCTCCTTGGATTCCATGATATCCATATAGCCTCATTTCATATAATCACCAATAAGTCATGAGACAAACCTTTATTCAATGAGTATAATCAAAGATCTTAATTTAATGTTAAATTCGATCATCCAATAGCCTTTTCATCTCAGCCCTTATGGATCAGTCGATTGCTCCCAGGGCAGTCGACTCCCAAAACTCACAGAATATTTCTGGGCTGAGATCAGTCGACTGCCCCCAGGGCAGTCGATGATACCTGAATTACAGGTTTTCAACCCAATTTCAATAATGCCTAGTTAATTCCACAAATCTTCAAAAAATTTAAAATTTCGTGGGGAGATTTGTGGAACCTAAGTCTACTTGGGAAAAATATGTTTCTAAACAAATGTACTCCAAATCCCAAGATTGACACGAAACTCAACTTCTCCTAAAATGTATCAGTTAAACTTCTCTTAAAAGTCTTAATTGTGGCCTTTCCTTGGTATATCTTCTAACACCTGACCATGATACATTTCTAGCACTGAATTATATTGTATTTTCCCATTAAAACTTAATTTCATCAAATATACTCATATTTTCATATTTTTCTCCCTAAAACTCCTTTTAGTGTGCCAATTCCTTAGGGTTAAGACTTTCCCAAGTCTTTCAACCCTTCTGGCACATTCCATCTAATTTCCTAAGAGAAAACCTCTTGAGATCCTTTTACCATGGACCCCAAAGGCTCTTAGAGCTCCCCCCTGAGCTCTTAGCCCTAACCACCTCTCTAGGTGACTTGATCCACACTAGGCCACACCGGTGTGCCCCCGGTGATTCTTGGCCTACAAAATGGACTCTCTTGATCTTAGACACCTTGTCTTTGGTTAAGTCGCTCCTTTTACCCTCAAATGACACTCCCTTGCCATTTTTGGACTTCTCCTTCTTGCCATGATTATATGCTTCCCCAGCATATTTCTTTCCATTGGCCTTGGAGGTCTTAGACCGACACCCCAATCCCGATCTATCATAGTTGGATTTTAAACTACCCAACACCATATCTAAACCCTTAGATCCAACCTTGAATCTTTCTAGGGTCTTATCTAATTTATCAAGCCTTGCCCTCAAGGTTTGATTTTCCCTTTCTAAGTTTTTAACCTTTGAGTCCATATGTTCACTTTGGACATTCCTAGACCTACCCATTTTCTTAGACATGTGTCTCCCCTTCTTGGGGTTAATGCCTTGATCCTTAGGTACAAAGGTCTTAGGTCTATCATGATGCATGCTTTTCTTAGGGTTTTGTTCTACCTTGTTATTCCTATTCCTATCATGATATTTGAAACCAAAGTTATACACAAGCAAACAATTTTCATGAATTTTAGCATACATGGAGGTACTTAAATTTGAATTGCATTTTAATCTATAGTTAGGGATTACTTCCCTTACCTTTGTAGTCCCTCTTTAATGTGAGTTTCCTTTCTTTCTTTCCTCCTTCTCCCATCTTCTCAAGTGCTCCATTTTCTTGAACTCTTTACTCCTTGGGCACTTTGTGTAGTAGTGCCCTAATTCTCCACAGGTGAAGCATCTGATTTTCTTCTTTTTCTCTTGGGCTTCTCCAATCCTACGCTTCATGTTAGATTTAAACGGAATTGAACTGAGTGTAGAATTTACCTCCTTTTTCTTACTATTTGGATACTTATCCTTGTAGTGTTCCTTTTCATTGCACCCAAAGCATGTGATATGGTCCTTTTTATTCGCTTTGGTGGAGGTGGAGGCTAGGTTGACTTCTTCTTCAACCTTGGATGAAGTGGATGCTTCCTCTTGATCCGGTATAGATGAGGGTCTCTCCTCCCCCTCAATCCTTGAAGTTGATGCTTCGTCTTCTTCTCTTGAGGTGGATGCCCTCTCACTCTCTTCTTCCTCCTCTTCTTGAATCATGGAGCTTACTTCCTCAGGCTCTTCCACTAATTGACCTCGTGTAGGGTTTTTATGGATTTCTTCTATCTTTTTCCATAGATCATGTGCATTCTTATATACCCCTACACTACTCAAAACATGGTTAGGCAAAATATTAATCAATGTATCTATTACCTTCTTATTTGCCTTTGATTGTGTTTGTTGTTCTTGATTCCAATATCTAAGCCTAAGCTTCTTTCCGTGCTTATCCTTTGGAATCTTGAAGGGCTCTTCAAGCGTGATCCTAAGGTCTCACTCCATTCCGAACCATGTCTCAATTCTAGCTTTCCAATATGCGAAATCTTCATGGTCGTAGGGTGGTGGAGTGTTGATAAGTACCATTTTGTTGATTATTTTAATTGCTAAAATCCATGTTTGACCCATGTTTTACTTGCTTAATTGTGAATTTATCCTAGATTTTAGAACTTATCTTTATTTTGGACTTAATTACAAATTTACACATATTTGGATTATTTGGCCACTAAATTTTTGATCTATTTTTGTAGGCATGAAAGGTTCATGGACCTAGAGCATACTGGGTCAAACTTGAGTCGGAAGAGGACCCAGATCGAGTTATCAAATTTCGGATTAATCTGGGTCGTCCGATTCAAAAGCGGCTAGATCTGAGCCATCCGGGTCCATCTGAAGCAATCCGAGCTAGGGTTAGGGTTGATCAAGCACTCTGATCAAGATCTGAAGGTTTCATACCAATCAGAGCTCAATCAACCGTTGGATCAAGCTCGGAGGGCTCTAGATCGTCCATTCAAAGATTAGGTTGATCTGGACCATCCGTTGCACATCTGGAGGATCCGAGCTACCACGAGGCAGATCCTGACCATTGATCAACATCTGGAAAGTTTGGGTCAGATCAGAGCAAGATCAGCCATTGGATTCATCCAAATCAATCTGGACCGTCCATTCCTATGTATTTAATCAGAAACTCCACAGCCTTCAGCCTTCGTCGCGTCTCTGCCGTTTCTTCGTCTTCTTCGCGTGTTCTTAGCTTTTCTTCCGTAGTTCTTCATCCAAGGGGCGCGACCACTGATAGATTCCATTTTATTGATCATTTGAGTGGCTTAAATCCCTGTTTGATCTATGTTTTTATTGCCAAAATTGTGAAATTGCCTAGGTTTTAGAACTTATTCATATTTTGGACTTAAATGCAAAATTACACATATTTGAGTTAATTGGCCACTAAATTCTTGATTTATTTTTGTAGGCATCAAAGGTTCCGGGACCTAGAGCATATTGGGTCAAACTTGAGTCGGAAGTGAACCGGATCGAATTATCAAGCCTACGATTAATCCGGGCCGTCCGATTCGAGAGCGGCTAGATCTGAGCCATCCGGGATGATCTGAAGTAATCCGAGCTAGGGTTAGGGTTGATCAAGCTCTATGATCAAGATCTGAAGATTTCGTCCCAATCAGAGCTAAATCAACCGTTGGATCAAGCAAGGAGGGCTCTAGAGCGTCCATTTACAGATAGAGTTGATCTGGACCATCCGTTGCATATCTGGAGGATCCGAGCTACCACAAGGCAGATCCTGACCTCAGATCACCATCATCAAAGTTTGGCTCAAATCAGAGCGAGATCGGCCGTTGGATTTCCTCAAATCGATCCGAGCCGTCCATTGGTTAATACTTAAGGAAATGGAACAGAAGCTTACCCTTGTCGCGTCTTCAGCCTAGCTCCACTGTTCTTCGCCGTTCTTCATCTTCTCTTCATCATTTTTGAAAGTTTTTGTTTCCATGAAGGCGTGACCACCTCATCTTCCATTCCAGATCAAGAATCAAGTTTTTGGCGATTGGTGATTGAAGAATTCTGCTCGTTTGCGCTGGAACAGAGGATTTCTTGGGGGTTCCGGCAGTTCTCAGTCCGATCATCTTCTTCTCGACCACAATCCATTTCAAAGCTTCTGAACCACTTGTAGGGGTTCTCAGGTGAGCTCAGAAGTTTCCCACATCATCATCGCAGCTCCTCCAATTGAGATGGAGTGAATCGGATGGAAAATTCCATCAAGCGCAGGTTCTGTTCAGAAACAACTTCAGAATCGATTGTCCATCGATTTGCTGAGCCTAGGGGTTCGAAGCCGGTTCTTGATTAACAACCAAGAATTTCTTGAGCTGAGGAAGGAGTTGAGGAGTAGTTTAGATCCTTAGTTTCTAAGTTTATAGCTATAGTTTCAATTCGGCACTGTTATGTTCTGAAATTCTGCTGTAGTTACTGAATTTTTTCGATTTTTGAGTTGTTAGCTGTAATTTAGCTTCAATTCTGCAAGTAGAGTAATTTAGGAACCTGTTTAGCAATCAACAAGATCAAATTTCAGTTCATTTTAGTTCAATCTCCTTGCGTGCCAATTCAAGCTCTTGCGTGCCATTTGAATTCTACACAACCTTTCAGTTTCTGAATTTGTTTTAGAGTTCCTGTCTTTGAGTTGTTTTTGAGTTTCTTAGTAGTTGATTCCTACTTTAGTAGTAGATAGATAGTGTGTTTGGTTTAAAATAGCATTAGCTTTAAGTTTTGTGCATCAATTCCATTGTGGTGTGCCATCTAAAATCTGAAAAATCCAATCTGTTTTCTACTTACTCCATTTCCGAATTTGTGCTTCTACAGATTTGCTTTCAGTTTCGAGTCCTTGCCTTAATATTGCTTAGTTCTTTCTTAATTCCAGTGTTTTCCAATCGAATCACTCAGCTAAAACAGTTGAGTTAAAATCCTACTCATTTCTTAACTTGGAGAGAGTTTTTGGCACAAGGAATTTCTCCTTGCGTGCCAACGGATTTGAAGTTTTTTTTTGAAATCTGAAGTTAACTTGGTTTTGTGGCATATGTTTGTGTTTGAATTCAATAAACTTGCACTCACTCATATTTGAATCTTGATGGCAGTGGTTGGGTTCCAAAACCTTTAGCTAGTTGAGTTGCCATTGCTTAGTTGAGTTCTAATTTCGCATGATACATTTTTGTCTTAGCTTATTATTTCCGAAACCTACATCACTGCTTTTACCTAATTGTTTAGCATTTGTTTAGGGTTTTTAAAAACAGGAAACGATTTCCCATAAAAAAATTGATAAATGCTTACTTAGGATTCCATTAGGTTGAGTACTAAGTGTCATCTCTTTGTTTAGTTCCATTGCTCACTTTTTTTTTTCATTTCGAATTGAACCCAAACCCAATCTTTATTTGAAACCCCAAAAACGACACATAATTACAAGCGCAAATCACACAACGTCAACTAGCCCCGAGAAAAATACGACCTGTGGCCCCTATATTACATTTTCATACTTTTGATTGTAAAAGGGTTTCCAACATTCATTTATAAATTCTAAATTTGAGGCCCACATTCGTGACACATAGTTTGGGCCCTGTCAAATTTTTGGCGCCGTTGCCGGGGAAAACTGTTAGTTGACTTGTTTGATTTTTGCTTGTGCATTTATTTCTTATCATTCTTGACTTACTTTTGTGCTTATTGCTATATCTTTGAATTTGATTTTATCTGTTTATCCACTTTTACTGTGATTTGTTTTGATTTTATGACAAGGTCTCTAGGTGCTGAATTAGAAGATTTCGATCCTGAGATTGAGAGGACCTTCAGAGTCAGGAGGAGCCAGGCCATTCTTTCTGAGACTACAGATATCCCTCCACTTCAGACTATCAGTACTCACTCAGGCATTGATATGGCAGACCACCAGAGAACCATGAAGGAGCTTGCAGCACCTGATGCTGCATTTCAGTACTCCAGCATAGCTTATCCAGAGCTAGGGGGAGTTTTGAGCTCAGATCGGGACTCATCAATTTGTTGCCAAAGTTTCAGGGTTTATCTGGGGAGGATCCAAACAGACACTTGCACGAATTCCATGTGGTGTGCTCTACTATGAAGCCTCAGGGCGTTTCTGAAGAAGACATTAAGTTAAGAGCATTTCCTTTTTCCTTGACTGGGGCTGCTAAGGATTGGTTGTATTATTTGCCCACTGGACATGTTGCTAGTTGGATTGAAATGAAGAGAGCATTTTTAGAGAAGTTTTTTCCAGCATCAAGGACCGCCATTATCAGAAAAAGTATTTGTGGTATTCAACAAGTGGTTGGAGGGTCCCTTTATGATTATTGGGAGAGGTTCAAGAAGTTATGCTCTAGCTGCCCTCAACACCAAATTAGTGAGCAACTTCTTGTGCAATATTTTTATGAAGGTTTATTACCTATGGATAGGAGCATGATTGATGCGGCGGCAGGAGGAGCCTTAGTAAACAAAACTCCGGGGCAAGCTAGAGAACTCATTTCTAACATGGCGGAGAATACTCAACAATTTGGGAGTAGAGCACTCACTACAAGAGGGGTTCATGAAGCTCAAGTGTCGCCTAATGAACAAAAAGAAAGTAAGAGCTCATTGTTGGAGAACCAATTGTCGGAGTTGGCATCTTTAGTGAAGCAAATGACATTGAACAATGTGAACCAAGCTTCAAATTTTCCAACAACTTCATTTCCAAATCAAGTTACAAGGGTATGTAGCATTTGTTCAAGCCAAGAACATAATTCGGACCTTTGTCCAAATCTCCAACAAGATGAATCGGTTGCGGCCTTGGCTAGAACTCAATTTCAACAAAGAAATGACCCCTACTCATCTACCTACAATCCAGGTTGGAGGAACCATCCTAACTTGAGGTATGGGAACACTTTCTATCAACAAGAGCCTCAAATTCAGATGTCACAGCAGCCTAAATCGATTTTTCCCCAGCAAACTCAGTTTCATCATCAATTTCAGCAAAATCAGCCCTCATTTCAGAGTTCACAGCAACAATTTCCAGCACAAAATCACAACTTCCAGCAGGGTTTTCAACCTTTCCAGAATCAATTCCAGATGTCACAGCAGGGTTTTCAAAACTTTCAGCAGCCATTTCAGACATTTCAGAGTCAAGATCAGCAAAATCAGCCTCAAATGCAGAATTTCCTGCAGCCATCTTCCACCTTTTCAGCCCCACACAAGTCATATGCAAGCTATGGGAGCTCTAGTGGTTCAAATTCGCAGCAACAACAAAAGATAGAGGAGCTAACGCAACACATGCTACAACAACAACAACACCAACAAAGGACTGATGCAACTTTGCAAAACATTGAGAGAACAATTGGACAACTAGCAAGTGGGATAAACCAAATGCAAGCTCAAGGGTCAAGCCAATTACCCTCACAAACAACTCCAAATCCTAAGGGAAATGTGAGCGCAATAACTCTTAGAAGTGGGAAAGTTACAACGTCTCCGAAGAGTCCAAGAGCAGAATTTTCAGGAGACCGGACAACAACTCAAATTCCAGCCCAAAACAACACTGAAATGAGTTCAAATTCGGCTGATTCCACCCCTAGCACGTTCCCAACTCAGTCCTCAAGCAACCCTCCAAATTTGGTGGAAAACGGAGAAGAAATCAATGCCGAGACGCATGGGACAGCAGCTGCTACGCATGGGACAGCAGGGCAGAATTCAGTTTCTCCATTTTCGGCCAAAGTTGATGATTTTAGGATTCCTTTACCTTTTCCACAGCAGAGAATACATGCCAAAAAGCAAGTGGAAGAAGAGAAGGCCAAAGAATTTCAAGAACTTGAGAATCTTTTTAGCAAAGTGCAGGTGAATGTGCCATTGCTTACCATGATCAAGCAAATTCCTAAATACGCTAAGTTTCTCAAAGATTTGTGCATTCACAAGAAGAGGTTGAAGGGGAATGAGTTAGTTAACATGGGCAAAAATGTTTCAGCATTGTTTCAGCAAATTCCTCAGAAATGCGAAGACCCAGGAGTTTTTACAGTACCTTGTGAGATTGGAAGCAATTTATTTCAGGATGCCATGTTAGATTTGGGTGCTTCCATCAATGTGATGCCTAGGTCAGTTTTTCAGATGTTGGGCATAGGCCCTTTACAGCCTACAGGAGTAGTGATTCAGCTAGCTGACAGAAGCCAGACTCACCCAGCCGGAATGATTGAGGACGTGCTTGTTAAGGTGAAAGAGTTGATCTTCCCAGCTGATTTTTACATATTGGACATGGAGGGAGATTTCCTTGCACATAGATCTCCACTCATCCTTGGGAGACCATTTTTGAAGACCGCCAGAACGAAGATTGATGTACATGCAGGGACACTTTCCATGGAGATAGGAGATACAGTAGTCCAGTTCAGTCTTCTTGACGCTATGAAGCAACCGAGGGAGGATCACTCTATTTTGCGTATTGATGTTGCTGAGGAGCTGGTTGGTGTAGATGCCCTTGCTGATAGGATTTTCTCTGATGTTCATGATTGTGACCTGAGTTCTATAGATGCAGGAGATGCTATGTCTGCAGGAGGAGCTGAGTTTGGATCCGTTTCTGGACCTCTTACAGTTGAGGGAAATTTCATGAGTGTAGGGGATTGCACAGAGCCCCAGGGATCACTCTTGATGGTCGATGTGTCAGGAGAGTCAGAGGGTAGGTATGTGAGTGTAGGGGATTGCACTGAGCCCCAGGGATCACCCGTATCTACTGAGCAGTCAGAGCCTGAGTTGAAGCCTTTGCCAGCACACTTGAAGTATGCTTATTTGGGAGAAGATCAGCAACTACCTGTCATCATTGCCCAGAATTTGGAGCCAGAGCAAGAGGAAAAATTATTACAAGTTCTGAGGCAGCACAGAAAAGCTATAGGGTGGACACTCGCTGATATTTCTGGGATTAGTCCTGCTATCTGCATGCATCGGATACACTTAGAAGAAAATATGAAGCCAGTTAGACAACCACAAAGAAGACTCAACCCTTTGATTCTTGATGTAGTAAAGAAAGAGGTGACTAGACTTTTACAGGCAGGCATCATTTACCCTATTTCTGATAGCAGATGGGTGAGTCCTATTCATGTGGTTCCCAAGAAATCAGGAGTTACAGTGGTGGCAAATGAAGACAACGAGTTGGTGCCCACGAGAGTGAAGAATGCATGGAGAGTTTGTGTGGATTATAGGAAGCTGAACCAAGCCACGAGGAAGGATCACTATCCCTTGCCCTTTATTGATCAGATGTTGGAGAGATTGGCGGGGAAGTCACACTATTGCTTTTTAGATGGATACACAGGATATTTTCAGATTTGCATAGATCCGGAAGATCAAGAGAAGACTACCTTCACTTGTCCTTTCGGCACATTTGCTTACAGACGGATGCCATTCGGACTTTGCAACGCTCCAGGGACCTTCCAGCGGTGTATGGTAAGCATTTTTGGTGAGTTGTTAGAACACTGCATGGAAGTATTCATGGATGATTTTTCTATTTTTGGTACATCCTTTGATTCATGCTTAGATAATTTATCTAGGGTTTTGCATAGATGCATCGAGACTGATCTGGTTCTTAATTTTGAAAAGTGTCATTTTATGGTTGAGCATGGCATTGTTTTGGGTCACATAGTCTCTAGGAGAGGTATAGAGGTAGATCCTGCAAAAACAAGTGCTATATCTTCTTTATCTTACCCCGTATGCGTACGGGATGTTCGATCTTTTCTTGGACATGCAGGTTTCTACAGGAGATTTATTAGAGACTTCAGTAGAGTTGCTCTCCCATTGTCTCGATTATTGCAGAAGGATGTGGATTTTTATTTTGATGCAAAATGCAAGGAGGCTTTTCAGAGGTTGAAGGAGGCTCTTATCACTGCACCTATCATCAGATCACCAGACTGGAGCTTACCTTTTGAGTTGATGTGTGATGCCTCGAACCATGCAGTAGGAGCTGTACTTGCACAGAGAGTAGATGGGGCACCATATGTTATTTCTTATGCCTCAAAGACCTTGGATTCAACCCAAGCCAATTACACCACCACAGAAAAGGAGTTTATCTCCATTGTTTTTGCTTTAGATAAATTCAGATCATATTTATTGTGTTCTCATGTTGTTGTATTTTCTGATCATGCAGCACTGAAGTATCTCCTGAAGAAGCCAGATGCGAAGCCAAGGCTTATTAGATGGATGGTACTACTACAGGAGTTTGACTTGGAGATACGGGACAGGAGTGGCAAGGAAAATTTAGTAGCAGACCACTTGAGCAGATTGGAGGGAGATGGAGATCCCACGGCCATAGATGATGATTTCAGAGACGAGCAGCTTTTACAGCTGCATGGTGAGTCACCTTGGTATGCAGACTTAGTGAATTTTCTTGTAGCTCATGTTTTTCCTACACACTTTTCGAAAGCTCAAAAGGATAAGTTTAAAAGTGATGCAAAATATTATGTGTGGGATGATCCTTACTTGTGGAAATTTTGTAGTGATCAAATCATTAGGAGATGTGTACCAAATCATGAGTTTCATTCTGTACTCACTTTTTGCCATTCTTCAGCATGTGGTGGGTATTTTGGACCACAAAGAACTGCTAGAAAAATTTTAGAATGTGGATTGTACTGGCCCACCCTGTTTAGAGATTCATATAGGTTTTGTAAATGTTGTGATAGATGTCAAAGAACAGGAAACATAAGTGCTAGAAATAAAATGCCTCAACAAACTATTTTATTTTGTGAGATATTTGATGTGTGGGGTATAGATTTTATGGGACCATTTCCTGCTTCTTTTGGATTCTTGTATATTCTTTTAGCTGTTGATTATGTTTCAAAATGGGTGGAGGCCATTCCCACCAGGACTGACGATTCATCTGTTGTTGTTAGTTTTGTCAGGTCACACATTTTTTGCAGGTTTGGAATACCAAGAGCAATCATAAGTGACCAAGGATCCCATTTTTGCAATAAGCACATGAAGGCTCTTCTTAATAAGTACGGGGTTGTACATAAGGTTTCTACTGCTTATCACCCCCAAACAAATGGACAAGTTGTCGAATAGAGAAGTCAAATCAATTTTGGAAAAGACCGTGGGACCTCATAGAAAGGATTGGAGTAAAAGGCTTGAAGATGCTTTATGGGCATATCGCACCGCTTACAAGACACTCATTGGAATGTCACCTTATAGACTTGTGTATGGGAAATCATGCCACTTACCTGTAGAGATTGAGCATAAGGCGTACTGGGCAGTTAAAGCTTGCAATTTTGATGCTACTAAGGTGGGAGAAGAAAGGAAGTTGCATCTTCAAGAACTTGAAGAAATCCGGTTGGAAGCATTTGAGAATTCAAGGATTTACAAGGAGAAGACTAAGAAATTTCATGACAAGCACATTGTGGACAAAGAATTTCAAATTGGTGACAAAGTGCTATTATACAAGTCAAGACTCAAATTGATCAAAGGAAAGTTGAGGTCAAGATGGGAGGGTCCATTTTTTGTGACTAATGTTTTTCCCTATGGAGTGATAGAGATTCAAGAGGAGGCCACGAGTCAAGTGTACAAAGTAAATGGCCACCGACTCAAGAAATTCCATGAAGAGGTCAAGGAGCTAGAGGTGGATGGAGTGGACTATACGGATGCCACATACCCAACTTAAAAGGGGAGTTCACTAAATTTTGCACTCATTCCTCTTTGTATATACCATTTCCTTACTTGTTGCAAGAATAATTTTTGTTTGCATGCGCAATTGGTTTTCTCAAGTAGGAACTTTAATGTTCAAATAAAATTCTTCATTGCAAATACCATATCTTTTCTCTTAGCACATTTTCATGGTTCTAGAAATAAATTCTTTCTCTTTTTGAAGTAAGTAGTTAACAATAAATGCTTAAGATACATGACATGAATAAAATCATTGTAATTACCATGTATTTCATTCTAGCACTTTTTATTGCATGATTAGAAATAAATGTATCCCTTAGGTTATCTCAATAGCATTTTAGAGTCTTTTGGAAAATAAATTAAATTCGGTTGTCAAAACTTAGGGTTTGAGTTCATGGATGAAATCTTGGATGCTTGAGTACGATTTTGCTTTGGATTCTTAATTGAGGATTTGAGATGGATTATTTTTACCTAGTGAGATTAGCCTTATTTTGTGATACACATATGTTATTGTGCTCTAGAACTTGCTTATATTCTTTCAAAATCATATTTCAATGGATGGATCAAATCTATAGGGACTAATCATTTTATTCACCTCTCCACATCAATTTGCCTATTCTATTCTATTTGTCTTTCCTTATTCCTAATTCTAACCCCAAATTTTTCTATGGATTTGTTTGATTGGGATGTTTTTCTTGATGCTCCTTTGCCCGAGACGGACAAAGAATTAAGTGTGGGGGAGTGATTAGTGTTTTGGGAAAGATTGGTATCAAAGAGGCACTTAATTTGAAGAAAAAAAAAATTTTATGTGCCAAGTGAGTGATTTTGAGTTTAGTATCAAGTATGAGCAAGAAAGATGGAAGCCATTGGAGATCTGGCTTCCTTAGCATATTTTGAAGATTCAAATGGCAAGCAATGAAAAATGGCACACCAATAAAGAAATTTTTGCCATGACAAAGAAAAGAAAAATGCTGTGACAAGTGAAGAGAAAGGAGTTCTTTGCCAAGGAAACATCTATGAAGCTATTTTTGGTCAGCAAGTTTTGAAGTTGAAATCATGGAAATCAAAATTTTGTGTTTAATTCTGAATTGAAGGCTGAAAAATTCATGTTTGAAGCTGTGAGAAAATCTGGAATGCAAGGAACTTGTAAATCAGTAACAAGTTTTGCTGAGCTGAAATTATTGCAATGCTGAATTTGAGTTTGCAATTCAGAATCTGATCTGCCGAGTGCTGAAGCTGTACCATCTGAAAACAATCTGAATTTCAGCAGAAACAATCCGAAAATGCAGCTATGGGCAGGAAAGAAAAGATGATATTGAAGCAGGGAAATGCAGGAAATTCTGCAGCTGAAGATTGAATGGCATTGCATGGAGAGCTGTAATCTGGAGGTTGATTTGGAGCTACTGAAATGATGAAAACTGAATGCAAGTGAGTTGTAAGATGCTGAAATTTGTGCAAGAAATGTAGTGAAATATGTATGGGAAAGAAGTCAGAGTTGAAACACATGAAGGGCTTATATTGAGACACCACAAAATCTGTTTTGCACCAACTTGAAAACTGAAATTGGTTGTTTAGGCTATTCATCCGGAAATTAAGTTTATGGTGCTGAAAATTGAAACAAGTAGTTTAGGAACTTCAGCTGGGCAGTTAACAAATTTAAGAAAGAATTTTGTGCTAAGGTGGAAGTCATAAGTGAAGTGAAGCTGAACACAATTTGAAGTAATGAGAAAATCTGTGCCAAGGTTTTTAAATGGAGTGGAAATCCAATCTACTGATTTAGGAATGGAATGGAATGATTTGCAGCTATGTTAACTTGAACCCAATTGCAGGAATTCATTGCAAAGTGAATTCGAGTGAAGATGAGCAAAGCTGAAATAAAGCTGAGCCGAATCTGAGAGCAATGGCTGATCAGTGAGGAAAACAGCAATTATTGCTGCCTAAGTGCTCCATCTGGGAGCTACTGAGTGATACAAGCAAAGTTGAATGCAAGCTGAATTAAAAATGGAAATGGAGCTGAGTGAAGACTGAAAAAGCTGAAAGAAATGAATCTGAGCTGCAATGCATTATAAGCCTATAATCTGAATTTTGAGAAGCTGTTAAGCAAAATATTAAGTGCAAATTGTATCTGAAGTTGAAGGTGCACATTCAACTTCAGATCTGAAATTGAAACCGTGGATGCTAGAAGCTGCTTAGAAGAAAGAAATGGAAAAGTAGTTAAGGCAAGGGGCTGAAATGTCATGTGTTGATTTGAATTTTAAGTGGAACTATTGAGTTTTCTATTATCATTTGAAGCAAATACTACTTGTTCTGAGATAGAGCTGAACCCAATTTGAGCTGGAAATCTAATTCACTGATCAGAAGTTGAATGAAATCTGAGTGAAATCTGAATTAAGGAAGAATTGCAGCCTATTAATTCTGAAATCAAGGAATCTTGGATGCTAACTGTTGTAGAGCAAGCATTTATGTCAATTGATGTTTTAAGTTCTCTGATGCAACAATGATTCGAAATGCTCCCTGAGAAGAATTCAGAGCAGAAAAGGAAAAACAAAAAGGGAAGAAAAACAGATAGAAAATGGAGAAAAAAAAAAAAAAAAAGTAAAAATAGATGAGAAAAGAAGAAGCAAGTTGGCACACCTTTGAATTTCGGCACCATGGAATCATTGAAGTTTCTCTCATCCAAATTGAAAGCTTTGCTCCACTACAAGTCTAACCTTGCTAGAGGATAAAAGAAAAGAAAAGAAAATCAGTAAAGAGAAGAGAAAGAAATACAAATGACACACAATTGAAGGAAGAGTGGCACATGAAGGAGTTTTCATCCAAATCAAAGGGATGTTATCAAAATCTGACTTTTTGCATTCTTATATCACTAGAGGACTATTCAGAGAAGCAAAGAGCATCAAAAATATCCTCAAGCACTCAAGTCTTCCACTTATTCAAATTTTCTACTTTCTTGGCTCTTATTTCATTTCTTATCATATCTATGTCTTTCAAATGTTTTTATAGATATTGATCCTATTCTTGATTAATGGTGGAGAGTAGATAATAAGCAAGCTTATGGTAGTGCAAGAAGCATGTGTGTTTGAGTGAGCTCCACTTTCATCATCAAGTTAGAACTTAAGGAGAGAGCCACCAAAATTTTCCTTGAAAGGCTAGTGATTTAGATTCATCTCAATGACTCATGATGGATGAAAAGGCTAAGTTGTTGATTTAAGGACAAGATAGTAATCCATAGAGCTTAGATTTATGAGAATTGGCAACCCTAGGTAATTTCTTTTCAATTGCTTCTAATTGTGCTTAAGAAAATCTAGGGGATACAAATTTACTGTTTTCGCGAGACGCTCAAGGCTAAGTGTGGGGGAGTTGATAGATTCCATTTTATTGATCATTTGAGTGGCTTAAATCCCTGTTTGATCTATGTTTTTATTGCCAAAATTGTGAAATTGCCTAGGTTTTAGAACTTATTCATATTTTGGACTTAAATGCAAAATTACACATATTTGAGTTAATTGGCCACTAAATTCTTGATTTATTTTTGTAGGCATCAAAGGTTCCGGGACCTAGAGCATATTGGGTCAAACTTGAGTTGGAAGTGAACCGGATCGAATTATCAAGCCTACGATTAATCCGGGCCGTCCGATTCGAGAGCGGCTAGATCTGAGCCATCCGGGACGATCTGAAGCAATCCGAGCTAGGGTTAGGGTTGATCAAGCTCTATGATCAAGATCTGAAGATTTCATCCCAATCAGAGCTAAATCAACCGTTGGATCAAGCAAGGAGGGCTCTAGAGCGTCCATTCATAGATAGAGTTGATCTGGACCATCTGTTGCATATCTGGAGGATCCGAGCTACCACAAGGCAGATCCTGACCTCAGATCACCATCATCAAAGTTTGGCTCAAATCAGAGCGAGATCGGCCGTTGGATTTCCTCAAATCGATCCGAGCCGTCCATTGGTTAATACTTAAGGAAATGGAACAGAAGCTTACCCTTGTCGCGTCTTCAGCCTAGCTCCACTGTTCTTCACCGTTCTTCATCTTCTCTTCATCGTTTTTGAAAGTTTTTGTTTCCATGAAGGCGTGACCACCTCATCTTCCATTCCAGATCAAGAATCAAGTTTTTGGCGATTGGTGATTGAAGAATTCTGCTCATTTGCGCTGGAACAGAGGATTTCTTGGGGGTTCCGGCAGTTCTCAGTCCGATCATCTTCTTCTCGACCACAATCCATTTCAAAGCTTCTGGACCACTTGTAGGGGTTCTCAGGTGAGCTCAGAAGTTTCCCACATCATCATCGCAGCTCCTCCAATCGAGATGGAGTGAATCGGATGGAAAATTCCATCAAGCGCAGGTTCTGTTCAGAAACAACTTCAGAATCGATTGTCCATCGATTTGCTGAGCCTAGGGGTTCGAAGCCGGTTCTTGATTGACAACCAAGAATTTCTTGAGCTGAGGAAGGAGTTGAGGAGTAGTTTAGATCCTTAGTTTCTAAGTTTATAGCTGTAGTTTCAATTCGGCACTGTTATGTTCTGAAATTCTGCTGTAGTTACTGAATTTTTCGATTTTTGAGTTGTTAGCTGTAATTTAGCTTCAATTCTGCAAGTAGAGTAATTTAGGAACCTGTTTAGCAATCGACAAGATCAAATTTCAGTTCATTTTAGTTCAATCTCCTTGCGTGCCAATTCAAGCTCTTGCGTGCCATTTGAATTCTACACAACCTTTCAGTTTCTGAATTTGTTTTAGAGTTCCTGTCTTTGAGTTGTTTTTGAGTTTCTTAGTAGTTGATTCCTGCTTTAGTAGTAGATAGATAGTGTGTTTGGTTTAAAATAGCATTAGCTTTAAGTTTTGTGCATCAATTCCATTGTGGTGTGCCATCTAAAATCTGAAAAATCCAATCTGTTTTCTACTTACTCCATTTCCGAATTTGTGCTTCTACAGATTTGCTTTCAGTTTCGAGTCCTTGCCTTAATATTGCTTAGTTCTTTCTTAATTCCAGTGTTTTCCAATCGAATCACTCAGCTGAAACAGTTGAGTTAAAATCCTACTCATTTCTTAACTTGGAGAGAGTTTTTGGCACAAGGAATTTCTCCTTGCGTGCCAACGGATTTGAAGTTTTTTTGAAATCTGAAGTTAACTTGGTTTTGTGGCATATGTTTGTGTTTGAATTCAATAAACTTGCACTCACTCATATTTGAATCTTGATGGCAGTGGTTGGGTTCCAAAACCTTTAGCTAGTTGAGTTGCCATTGCTTAGTTGAGTTCTAATTTCGCATGATACATTTTTGTCTTAGCTTATTATTTCCGAAACCTACATCACTGCTTTTACCTAATTGTTTAGCATTTGTTTAGGGTTTTTAAAAACAGGAAACGATTTCCCATAAAAAAATTGATAAATGCTTACTTAGGATTCCATTAGGTTGAGTACTAAGTGCCATCTCTTTGTTTAGTTCCATTGCTCACTTTCTTTTATTTTCATTTCATTTTCATTCTCAATTAAAAACCAAAATCCCATTACTTATTTGAAACCCCAAAAACGACACATAATTACAAGCGCAAATCACACAACGTCAACTAGCCCCGAGAAAAATACGACCTGTGGCCCCTATATTACATTTTCATACTTTTGATTGTAAAAGGGTTTCCAGCATTCATTTATAAATTCTAAATTTGAGGCCCACATTCGTGACACATAGTTTGGGCTTGTCAGTGCCCTAAAGGACTCGGGCACCCTTATGGTCCCGGGTGCCCTGTATGTCCCGGGCGCCCTGAGTCCAAGCCAAGTCATGATTGAAGCAAACTCAGCCGCGAAGCCAAGTAGACCAAGTCAACCGAGGGCGCCCCCAGTGTCCCGGGCGCCCCCGTCAGCTCCGAGGCTGATTCTGGAGGGATAAGCGCTGACCGAGCTTCGGATGAGGTTTCTCGGATCCGAAGGCACGTGTCAAGTGCCCCCAGTGTCCAGGGCTCCCCCAGGAGTGTTATAAAAGGGGCTCGACCTCAAAGCTTCAATATATCAATTTTCCTACGTCTTTACGCTCTTCGATCAAGCGCTCTGCTCTGGATACCTCCGAACTCGAGATTCTAGCGCCGCCGACGACCCTCTGCTCCGAAGTACGATCCACATCGGGCGTCGGTAACGAAGTGTATAATTTTCTTTATTGCACTACCAGTGTAACAATCTTTGTAAATCTTTGCGCCATTATAGAATTGCCCGCAGTAAACGGTCAAGGACCGTGGGCCTTGGAGTAGGAGCCGACCGCGACTCCGAACCAAGTAAAAATACTTGTGTTCCGTGTGTTTTGAGTTAAATTTCCGCTGCGCATTCTCTTTTCTAATCCGAAACGCTTTCACGATATTCACCCCCCTCTATCGTGTTTTCTCGATCCAACACATGAGTTTTGATGTGTGTGTCAATATGATTAAGTTAGGTTTTTATGTTAATTTGATATGTGTGGTTGAGTCATGCAGGACTTAGTGAATCACACATGAGTAAAGAAGTGTAACATCCGAGGGACGAGAGCCAAGGAAGAGGACTTCAAGGGTGAGCCGAGGAAGTAGACTTCCAAGGCATACGCGAAAGATGGCATGGAGGCTAGTCGTGGGCTTGTGTGCGTATCTGAGGGATGAGAGTCGAAGGAAGAGAACTTCAAGGGGCAAGCCGAGGAAGTGGACCTCAAGGCATACGCGAAGGATAGACTTCGGAGTGAGTTTGAGTGCATATGTAAGTAGGGCAGTCGACTGACAAGGGAACCAGTTGACTGGTACTACTGAGAGTGCATTGTAGCAGTCGACTGGTATGGACACTGGTCGACTCATCTTTCTGTGAGGTCGAACAGCCAGGAACAGTCTGTTGATGCAGTCTGGCCCTGATTGTTATTTTGGTGTTGACACCAATTTTAATTTAGGTTGATTATGATTATGATTATGATTAAGACCTGATCGGGGATTAGACATGGGATGATTGAAATCCTAACATGGAGGGTTAGGTGTTGAAAATCTCGGTGAGTGAAGCCGGATCCTGGTGACTGAAGCCAGGTGTTGGAAATCCCGGTGAGTGAAGCCGGGTCCTGGTGAGTGAAGCCAGGTGTTGGAAATCCCGGTGAGTGAAGCCGGGTCCTGGTGAGTGAAGCCAGGTGGTGAAAAGTCCTAATTCGGAAGGTTGGGTGAAAAGTCCTAGCTTGGAGGGCTAGGTGAAAAGTCCTAACTTGGAGGGTTAGGTGAAAAGTCCCAACTGGAGGGTTAGGTGAAAAATCCTAGCTTGGAGGGCTAGGTTGGATGAAGTTCTAACTCGGAAGGGTTGGGTGAAAAGTCCTAGCTTGGAGGGCTAGGTGAAAAGTCCTAACTTGGAGGGTTAGGTGAAAAGTCCCAACTTGGAGGGTTAGATGGAAAAATCCTAGCTTGGAGGGCTAGGTTGGGTGAAACCCTAGCTTGGAAGGCTAGGTCTGCGTCCCTGGATCGGTCTGGTGACCAATCAGGGAGATTGGCACGCTGCTCCCTCGTGGATCAGTCTGGAGACCGATCCAGCGATGACTGATCGGTCTGGTGACCGATCAGGGAGCGAACAATGAGTTGAGTTCCCCCGCGGATCAGCTCCTGAACGGTCCGGTAACCGATCAAAGACTTAGGATCTGATTTCCGGGATTACTGTTCATCAGACCTGATCGGTCTGAGTGACCGATCATGCTTCACTCTGATCAGTCTGGTGACCGATCAGGCTTCACTCTGATCGGTCCGGTGACCGATCAGGCTTGTGTTTCCGCGAGAGCTGAGAGTCCCAGCAAAGCGGGAGATCGGTCTGGTGACCGACCCACGAGTCCTGGATTGGTCCGGTGACCGATCACTTTAATTCAAATTGCATTGTCAGACGCTCTGATCGCGTCTGACCGTATCTGATCTTATGCGCTTAACATCTGATGCTTGATTTTCTGATTGATACACTGCTCTAATGCTCTGATTAAGCTGCAGGTGACAGGGAAGGATTCAAACACTCAAGGAGAGTCAATGGAGGCCTTTCCTTGGAGCAGGTTTGTCCGTTTTCCATCTCAGGTTGCAACGGCCGGAGCTGCAGACTGGAGCTGCTGACTGGAGCTTGGCTGAGGGAAGCTCAGGGAGTCCAGGGAGAGCTCAGTGGTAGCTGGCGTTGGCAGGTGAGCAGCTGGAGCCTGCAGGAGATGGCGTCACCTGGTGCTGAGTGGAGAAACAAAAGGGCGCAAGAAAGCTTCGTGGAAGCAGAGTTCGCTGAATCAACTTCTGGCTAGTTCTTGCTGTGCGATTGTGTTCTCCACATCCTTGCTTGTGTGTTCTGTGATCCCATCATCTTGAGCAAGCAATTATAATCAGTGAAGCGACCATCCCTTGCTTGAGCACTTGGAGGAAGGAACAAGAGGCTTTGAGTCCGACAGCGAGAAGACACGGGGAAAGGGTTCTTGCGTGAGATCGTCGCTGGGTGGAGCTCGGGAGAAGCTTGCTGTGTTCTTGTCTTTGCTAAGTGCTAAGTAAGATCTTTCTTGTGTTTCATTGTGCTTAAAACTATATCCTTGATTGAAACGCTGTGGAGAGGTTTCTCCACCGAGAAGGAGGTTGCTTTCTATCCGGTGTTCACTGGGGCTTGATTTGCCGACGATCAAGGGATCACCTACCTTACGGGCACGCCAAGGAGTAGGGGCAAGTTATCCCCGAACCTTGTAAACCCTCCTTTTTAGCGATCTTGCTAGTTGTGTTGGTTTGCTTTCATTTTCTGTTTTTCTGCATACTCTGTTCTTGCTACTTCCGCTGTGCTACTAACAAATCTGAGTGCAGAAATTCGATAAGTGTCAAAGTTCAAGTATTTGGCTATATTCACCCCCCCTCTCTAGCCATCCGGGTTCCAACACAGTCGACTGGTCTGTTCAAAATAGAGTTGTTGGCTGAGGCATCAGTCGACTGGCCATGGGGGCAGTCGACTGATGTCAGGGTTGAGCTGTTTGGACAACAGCTCTCTCCTCTATTTAAGAGGAGGCTTTGGGGCATGAATAGGTTACGGTTCTTGATTGCTAAATCCTATTCTAAGTACCCCAAAGCTTCTATAGTTTATCCTCTTTCTCATACTCTAAATCTCATTTTGTAAAAAAGGAAGAGAGCATCTTGTGAGTGTTTCTCCACCTACAAGGAGAAGATTATAGTGAAGCTTGATTGTGTGCTATGGATCCTTGGATTAGTCACCTCTAGGAGGTGGATACCAAGTAAATCAACGGTGTTAGCATTGCTTTCTTTGTTAATTGATTTTGTCTATTATTATTTTTGTGCTTTAGCTAACATTCTTGTAGACAAAATCAAAGAGAAGTTATTCACCCCCCTCTAGCCAAACGCTAAGGTCCTAACAAGTGATATCAGAGCAAGGTTCGTTTCGGGAGAACTCACCGTCAACCGGAACATCAAGATTGCGTTTCAAGAGGGATATAGCACCGCACGACCACCATTCTTCGATGGCAACGACTTTGCGTATTGGAAAGGTAGAATGGAATACTATTTAATGAATGATATTGAAAATTGGTTTAGTATTGTAAATAGCTTTGAGATGCCAAAGGATGAGAGGGGAGAACCTCTTCTTACCAAGAATTGGACAAAAGAGATTATGAAGAAGGCTCAAGCAAATGCAAAGGCCACAACAACTCTACAATGTGGTCTTTCAAAGGAGCAATTGAACAAAGTCGGATCATTCAAGTCCGCCAAAGAGCTTTGGGAAAAGCTCATTGAGTTAAATGAGGAATCGAATGAATCAATAAGAGCCAAGAAGGACCTCTTAGTGGCTCAACTTCAATCCCTCACCATGAATACAAATGAAACCGTGAGTCAATTGCATGGTAGATTTAAAGAAATCGTCAATGAGCTTCATGTGATAGGTGAGAAAATTGAGAATAGGAATCTAGTAAGATATGTGCTTCAATCTTTCCCTAGAACTACTCTATGGGTCTCAATGGTTGATGCTTATAAAGTCTATAGGGATCTTTCTTTAGTAAAACTTGATGATTTATTTTGTAAATTTGAACTACATGAACAAGCTAATGTGTCTACCAAAGAAAAGAGTATAGCTTTTATTATAGAAAAAGAGAGGAAGAAGAAGAAGGACAAGAAGAAGATCTCATACTTATCATCCGATTCGGAAGAATCAAGCGCCTCAATGGATAGTGATCAAGAGGCGTATATGGTAAGAAAGATGAGGAAAGCATTTAAAAGTTTTTCTTCTAACAAATCTTATGGTAGAAAAAATTCAAGAAGTAAAAGTAGAACAAAAAAGGTCATATGCTACAATTGCCATGAAGAAGGACACATAAGGTATGATTGTCCACTTTTGAAGAAGAAGGAAGAAAAGAAGAAAACAAAAGAAAAAGGCAAGAAGGTTAAAAACTTAAAGGCAATATGGGATGATCCTTTATCATCGGAAGAAGAAGAACACCACGTATCCCATTTTGCTCTAATGGGAATTGAAGACATAACATCCACATCATTCGAAGATGAGAAGAGCTCAAGTGAAGATGAAGAAGGGAGCTCAAGTGAAGGGGGAGGTCAATCTTCAGATTTGGACGTCTCGGTAAGTGAGGTATACAAACTACCCACTACTACTCTTGTAAAAATTATTTCTAGCACTAATGATGATTTGTTTAATGCTAGAAAGAAAATTAAGTGCTTGAAAAATGAAATTTGCATGTTAAAGGAAAAAATTAGAATCTATGACAATTAAGAACAATATGCATGGTTCTTCTTTTAGTTCAAATGATTCATCTTTAGAAGAAGAAAATAAGGAATTAAGGGAAAATGTAGATAGTCTTACCAAAGCCCTTAGAAAATTTGAAATTGGCTCAAAGACCCTAGATATAATCATTGAGAGCCAAAGGACAAGTTTCAAGAAAGAGGGGTTAGGGTTTGGAAAATCCAGCAATGGAAAAAATCTATCATTATTTACTTGCTAGAATACAAGCAAAAACAAAGACCCTGAGTAAGAAATGAATCCCTAAGGAGTACTTAGTCAACCCAATTAGGAAACACTTCTATTGAGTGCCAAAATCAATTCTTAAGAGTTAGAGGATTTGGGCTTAGTCAACCATGGTATTAAAATTTCAAATTTTTTTAAATATGGTTGACTTGAGATATTAAAGGGGAGTACTTAGCCCAAATAGAAATTCATGATAAAATGGGCTAAATAGGGTTTACCTTTAATACATTTCATATTGCCTTATGATTGCATTTATGCATATGAGATGTTAGGATGATACAAATAACTCACTTATGCTTGTGGCATTTTGACGAGTTATTAGATGTATCACATTAGTAATAATAGACCAACTATGGGGAAAACAAATGTTTAATTAATGAACATATTGCCCATAGATCATAGTTGGACATTTCAAATGATTTGAAAATATTTTTGTGTTTTATTTGCTATGGCATAGGTTTGCAAAACACATAAGTTCAAAACTAGGACTTGGTTTTGATACAAAATTGAATGTTTTCAAAGAATTTGAGTTTTGATCAAAAAGTCAAACATATTTGGGTTTTTCATAGAAATGTATTCTTCTCTGTTAGAAAATATCACAAGAAATATATTTGCAAAATTTCATAATTTTTCGGATTTTATGAAATTTTTTATGCATTTTTAAATTTCAGCTCAAAGGCTGAAATTTTCAGTCTGATATGCATCAGTCGACTGGCCCAAGGGGCAGTCAACTGAACATTCTGTAAGTTGGTAATTCGAAGCAACCAGTCGACTGGTAACTGACTCAGTCGACTGACACTAATATTTTCTGATTTCTGGACATTTTCAGAAACTAGAATTTGTCCCAAATTGATACCAAGGGTAATATTGCTTGGTGCAATCTTTTTGATGGTGTCAAAGGGGGAGAAGTGAAAGGTTTAAGTTAGAATTTAACTTAATTCTTTATGGTTGTGCTAAAATTGAAAATCATGTGTTAAGGCATAAGTTAAGGGGGAGGATGCATGTTTATGTGTCTTAAATATACTATGCTTTCAATTTTCAATTGTTATGTTTGTAGCTAACTTAAATATATTGCCACACATCAAAAATGGGAAGATTGTTGGTGCAATCAACCCAAGGTTGATCGGGTAGATCATGAGTTTTGATGTGTGTGTCAATATGATTAAGTTAGGTTTTCATGTTGATTTGATATGTGTATTTGAGTTGTGCAGGACTTAGTGAATCACACATGAGTAACGAAGTGTAGCATCCGAGGGACAAGAGCCAAGGAAGAGGACTTCAAGGGCGAGTCGAGGAAGTAGACTTCAAAGGCATACGCGAAGGATGACATGGAGGCAAGTCGTGGGCTTGTGTGCGCATCCGAGGGACGAGAGCCGAAGGAAGAGAACTTCAAGGGGCAAGCCAAGGAAGTGGACCTCAAGGCATACGCGAAGGATGGACTTCGGAGTGAGTTTGAGTGCATATGTAAGTAGGGCAGTTGACTGGCAAGGGAACAAGTCAACTGGTACTACTGAGAGTGCACTATAGCAATCGACTGGTATGAACACCAGTCGAATCATCTTTCTGTGAGGTCAAACAACCAGGAGCAGTCGACTGGTCGCCAGAGCAGTCGACTGGTCTGTTCGAAATAGAGCCGTTAGGCTAGCCGTTGGCGAAGACATTAGTTGACTAACCCTGGAGGCAGTCGACTGGCCTTGGAGGCAGTCGACTAATGTCGGGGTTGAGCTGTTTGGACAATAGCTCTCTCCTCTATTTAAGAGGAGACTTTGGGGTATGAATAGGTTACGGTTCTTGATTGCTAAATCCTATTCTAAGTGACCAAAGCTTCCATAGTCTATCCTCTTCCTCATTCTCTAAATCTCATCTTGTAAAAGAGGAAGAGGGCATCTTCTGAGGATTTCTCCACCTACAAGGAGAAGATCATAGTGAAGCTTAATTATGTGGTATGGATCCTTGGATTAGTCACCTCTAGAAGGTGGATACCAAGTAAATCAAGGGTGTTAGCATTGCTTTCTTTATTAATTGATTTTGTCTATTATTGTTTGTTACGCTTTAGCTAACATTCTTGTAGACAAAATCAAAGAGAAACTATTCACCCCCCCTTTGGCCAAACGCCAAGGTCCTAACATGGAGGAACTCGTTGTTAGACTTCACATCGAAGAAGACAATAAGGGTTTAGAGAGAAAGATGTTCTCTCAGGCTACTGTAAAAGCCAACGTGGTCGAGCACGGACAAAGCTCGAAACAGAAGAATTCCAAATCTTCCAAGATGGGACCCAAAGGAGGCATCACCAAGAAGTTCTCTGGGAAGTGCTACAACTGTGGCCAAGTTGGCCACAAATCTTCGGAATGCAAGAAATGGAAGAAGCAGGAGGCCAACCTGAACGAGGGACCAGAAATGGAAGGCCTCTGTGCCGTGGTCTCCGAATTGAACCTGGTGGGTTCAAATCCGCGACAATGGTGGATTGATATTGGAGCCACCAGACATGTGTGCTGCAATAAGAAATTGCTCCACAATTTTGAAAAAAATTAGTAGAGACAAGCTGTTCATGGGGAACTCGGCAACTTCGGACATCATGGGCCAAGGAAAAGTGGTGCTGAAGATGACCTCAGGCAAGGAACTCACTCTAACCGATGTGTTGTATGTTCCGGAGATTCGAAAGAATCTAGTGTTCGAATCCTTATTAAGCAAGCATGACTTTCGCATTGTGTTTGAGTCAGACAGAGTTGTACTGTCGAAAAATGAAATGTTTGTAGGAAAGGGCTATGTATCTGATGGGATGTTTAAGCTCAGTGTAATGGCTATTAGGCCTAAGATAAATAAAATTAAGAGCTCTTCCACTTATAAGCTTGAGTCTTCATGTTTATGACATGGTAGACTAGGACATGGGAATTACGATGTGATTCGTAGATTAATAAACATGCAAAGCATACCGATATTTCACCTTGGCCCAAAACACAAGTGTGAGACTTGTGTTGAAGCAAAGTTGACTAGGTCATCCTTTCAACATGTTGAAAGAAGCAATGAACCACTTGGCCTAATTCACACCGATGTATGTGACCTAAAAGGTACACCGACACGTGGTGGGAATAGGTACTTCATTACTTTTGCGGATGATAACACAAAATACTGTTATGTATATCTTCTCAAAAGCAAGGATGAAGCTATAGAGAAATTCATTCTCTACAAGAATGAGGTTGAAATCCAACTTAATATGAAGATTAAGATGGTTCGAAGTGACCGAGGTGGTGAATATGTATCACCATTCACTGAGTTTGTGCTGAATATGAGATCAGACACGAGACAATAGCTCCTTATACCCCTCAACAAATGGAGTTGCTGAGCAAAAGAATCGAACTCTTAAGGAGATGATGAATGCTGTTCTATTAAGCTTTGGACTACCAGACTTTATGTTGGGGGAAGCTGTGTTAACAGCTAATTACCTTTTAAATAAGGTCCCTTGGAAGAAAATAGATAAGAGCCCTTATGAGTTGTGGAATGGAAAACAACCATCCTACAAATACTTGCGAGTGTGGGGGTGTCTTGCCAAAGTTTTGGTACCTGATCCGAACAGGATTAAGATAGGACCAAAAACTATTGATTGCATATTTATTAGATATGCACATAACAGTAGTGCATATCGGTTTTGTATTTATGAGTCACAATTACCGGATATACACAAGAACTCGATCATAGAATAGAGAAATGCCTCATTCTTTGAGCATGTGTTTCCATATAAGACCCGAGAGGATGCTAGCTCCTCAAAACGGGTGGAGAAAATACCAGAGGATGATGAACCAGTTGAGGCTGCGCCTAGGCGAAGTAAGAGAGCTCGGGTGGAAAATCTTACGGAACAGATTTTATCACTTTCATACTGGAAGGTGAGCCCCAAAGTTACTCAGAAGCAGTGAACTTTTCTGAGGGACCTCACTGGAAAGAGGCAATTGCATCTGAGATAGAATATATCTTGCAAAATCACACTTGGGAACTTGTGGACCTTCCTCCGGAGAGTAAACCATTAGATTGTAAGTGGATCTTTAAGAAGAAGATAAAATCAGATGGCACAATTGACAAGTATAAGGCCAGGTTGATAATTAAAGGTTACCGACAACGAGAAGACCTTGCTTACTTTGATATGTATTCTCCGGCGTCGAGAATAACTTCTATTAGAGTGTTGTTGGCTATTACTGCTCTATAGAACTCGAAAATACATCAGATGGATGTAAAGACAACCTTTCTAAATGGAGATTTAGAAGAGGAAATTTACATGGAGCAATCTGAGGGGTTTTCTGTGCCAGGACAGAATAACTAGGTTTACAAATTGGTGAAGTCTTTATATGACTTGAAACAAGATCCAAAGCAATGGTATGAGAAATTTGATAATGTCATGCAAGAAGGTGGATTCAAACTCAATGAAGGTGATAAATGTGTCTACACGAAAGCCACAGAAGATGACTTTGTCATCTTGTGCTTATATGTAGATAGGGCTGTAAATTAATCAAGCCGCTTGTGAACTATTCGGAGCTCGATTCGATAGAAGCTCGTTCAAGCTCGTTTAATAAAGCTCATTAATATTAACGAACCAAACTCAAACTCAGCAGTATTCGGCTCATTAGCTCGTGAACATGCTCGTTAATAAGCTCGTGAGCTAGTTCGTAAAATATAAAATTAATATTTAACATTAAATATATAATTTTGACACTTTTACATTTAATAAATATAAAATATCCAATAAAACTCATTTGTATGAATAAAATCATATTTTTTTTAGTAAATATTTTATATTTTTTTAGAATATATAATTTATTTTTTCAATAAATTGATGAATAATTTAATTAATAATTTATATTTAGTAAGTTCATTTAGGGCTCGATTAGGCTCGAATATGCTCGCAAGCCATCACTATATTCGATAAATTAAGCTCGAGCTCGACTCGATAATAAACGAACCAAACTCAAACTCTCAGATATTCGGCTCGGCTCGGTTCGATTACAACCCTATATGTAGATGACATACTTATCATTGGGAGTAATGATAAGATAATCAAATCTACTAAAGACATGTTGAACTCAAGATTTGACATGAAAGACATGGATCTAGCTGATGTGATTCTAGGAATCAAAATTCTTAGACCAACTGAAGGACTTGTTTTTAGTAAGTCCCATTACGTGGATAAGATTCTTGAGAAATTCACCAATGGTGATACTGCGTTGGCACGAACGCTAATAGACACAAGCCAATATCTATCGAAAAACTGAGGAGAAAGTATCTCTCTGGTAGAGTACGCTCGGGTGATTAGAAGTCTAATGTACTTGATGAATTGTATAAGACCAAACATACCCTACACAGTAAGCAAACTGAGTAGATACACAAGTAATCCCAGTGTTGAGCACTAGAAAGGGATAACAAGAGTACTGAAGTACTTGAGATATACTCATGGAAATGGACTGCACTATATGAGATATCCTATTGTTATCGAAAGATACAACGATGCGAGTTGGATATCTGACATAAAAGACTCAAAGTCTACTAGTGGATATGTATTCACTCTGGGAAGTACAAAAATTTCATGGAAATCTTCTAAGGAAACCGTAATAACCAGATCCACGATGGAGTCTGAGTTTGTAGCTCTTGACAAATGTGGTGAAGAGGTTGAATGACTACGGCAATTCTTAGAAGATGTACCGAGATAGTCGAAACCCGTGTCGTCAATCTGCATACATTGTGATAGTCAATCGGTAATTGGCCGGGCACAAAGCCATCTGTATAATGGTAAGTTTAGACATATACGTCGGAGACACAGTACCATTAGACAACTACTCTCAACTGGAGTTATCACTGTTGACTATGTGAAGTCAAAGGATGACTTAGCAGATCCGCTAACCAAAGGGTTAAATCGAGAGTTAGTTGCAAGCTTATCAAGAAGGATGGATTTGATGCCTATAGAAAATGTTGGTGCAAAGAAAACACAACCTATGCAGACGGAGATCCTAAGAACTAGGTTCAAAGGGACATCATAATTGTACTGACAAAGTTGTTCACTGTGAGGGAACAACCCTTTGAAATAGTGAAGGATAGAGGTTAAGCATATGACTTTTAATGATTCAATAGAGTTATGTGGAAAACTCTTAAGAGATCACCTATGTGAGAAAAAAGTGGGGCCGCTTCGAAGAGAATTGAAGGCACAATTCATAGACCTTCTTGCAGAATCAGGTGTGTTCATGGCAAAAAACGAACACACTCATGAGAACTGAGGTGTATCAGGGAGAGTCCTAGGTGCGATGTGTGGGATCAGATTGAATCGATAGAGGGGGGGGGGGTGAATATCGATCGTAAAATTTTCGAAAAGCGAAGAGTAATTACACAGCGGAAAATAAAATATCAATCGCTAACACGATTTCTTTTTACTTGGTTCAGAGTCGCGATTGGCTCCTACTCCAAGGCCCACGGTCCTTGACCGTTTACGATGGACAATTCTATATTCGCAAAGAGTTTACAAGTTGGAGTACAAATATAGAACTGAAAATGAAATTACAACACTTTTACCGACGACTGGAAAGGTTGGAAGTTCGGAGCAGCGGGTCGTCGGCGACCCTTGAATCACGAGTACGGAGCTTGTCGAAGCGTAGTGCTTGAACGAAAGTGTTGAGAGCAAGATTTGCAAGTTGTATTGAAGCCTTGGGGGTGAACCCCCTTTTATAGTAGTCAGTGGGGCACCTGTGTTGAAAGGGGTGCCTGACACGTGGCCTATCCTGTGAGAATTCCAATCCGCAGACTCGGCCAGTGCTAATCCCTTCAACTGGGGCTCCTGAGCTGACTGGGGCGCCTGTGTTAACATAGGCGCCTAGCTTGACTTGGTCCATAGGCTTCCGTGGCAGTTTGCTTCGAATGCTTTGTTTAACCCTTCACTGGGGCGCCTATCTCAATCAGGCACCTAGCCCAGCTAGGGCGCCTCACTCCATTGAGGCATCTGAGTGCAGAAAACCCTTTCCATTCGTTCCTGCAACCAGGGTTAGTTCCAAAGACATACAAAGCATACACATGATAAGATTAGAACATTATTTACAGCCTGAGCTGTCTTGGTTCTGACTTTGGGTCTCTCAAATGGAACCCTAGGTCGAACCGACGCCTAATGTTCCCTCCTACGGGGAACGCGTCCTCACCTACTCCTCTCGAGAGAATTTACCTTTTTGGCCAACCGGCTCCTCCAGTTAGACTTTTGCCGCAGTTTCACTCACCAGGTCTTCGT